>KE747844.1:1835438-1851863 GCA_000465215.2 Pyrenophora seminiperda CCB06 | reverse complement strand
AGAGTTTAGTATAGAGTTGTACTAGTTTAGAGTAAGAGTTTATATAGTAGATATACCTACTATTATATAGACGTTAGCTACTTCGCGGAGGGATTAAACTTCCTAAGTAAAGTCTTAGATTAGGGCGTATAGCGCTATTAACGAGTATCTCTTCTATTCTATATACTTACTTAGTATAGTTTCGTCGCCGCTAAGCGTATATTCTAGTATAGTAGCGCGAGGGGTTTAGAAGTTATCTATAGTAGAGTAGAGAAGGTTTTTATTTAAGACTATATAATTATTATAGGCTAGCTCTTAAGAACGAGGTTCTAGAGGTATTAAAGATATTATATAGTCTATAGAAGAAGTATCTAAGAGGTCTCTTAGATCTCTTATATATATTTCTCTATTCTACTAGTATACTTTAGAATAGGCGTAGCCTAATCTATTATAGATAGTAAAAGTAGGCGTAGTTCTTAACTCTAAATAGAGGTTACTTATTATATATTACGTAGAATATATAATAGTAAGAAGATATACTCTATTAGACTAACTAGCGAAGGAGATAAGCCTAGATAAAACTACTCTCGTAGAGATAGTTAACCTAGAAGACTTATTAGAATTTTTAATAAGCCTATTTATAATTAATAGACTACTAGAGAACTAGAACTAAGACGAAGTTACTCCTTAACTAATAACTATAAGTAAGAAAATTAATCTTTCTCTAGAATTAGAGTAGTTTTAGAACCTCTTTAATAAAGAAATAGTAGCTAGCCTACCTCTATATTATAGTATAATAGACTACTATATCTACTTAAAAAAAATAATAAAGAGCGTCTACTTAAACTTCTCTAGAGACTATTATATAGTATACTAAGAGACTACTTACTAGAAGTCTATAGGCAAATTATAGACCTTATAGATAAAAGATAGATCTAGGTAAGCTCTTTCTTAGTAAGCGCTCTAGTACTTCTAGTAAAGAAACTAAATAAAAAATAGTAATTTTATATAGACTACTAAGGCCTTAATAAACTTATAGAGGTAGACTACTACCTCTTACCTCTAATTAAGAAAATACTTTATAACCTCTTCTTAGTAAAATAGTTTATAAAGATTAACGTCTAATTAGCGTTCTACTATATACGTATTATAGAGAGAGATAAGTACTATACTATATTCTAAACCTAGTTTAGCTTATTTAAATAGTTAGTATACTTATTTAGACTCTTAGGTATACTATCTATATTCTAGCGCTATATTAATAATATACTCTATAAAACTCTTAGAGACTTCTCTATAGTATATATAGATAATATTTTAGTATATTTAGATAGTAGTAAAGTAGACTACTTTTAAAAAGTAGTAAAAGTACTAATATATATACGCGAGGCTAAACTATACCTAGACTCTAAAAAATACGTAGTTATAATAAAGATAGTATACTACTTAGATTTTATTATAGAGGTAGAAAAATCGCTCTACCTAGACCTAAAGAAGATTAGAGTAATATATAAATAGAAACTACTAATAAATGTAAAGAGAGTCTAGAGCTTTCTAGGCTTTATAAACTTCTATAGAGACTTTATTAACTACTTCTCTAATATTATAGTACTTCTCTATAACCTAACTAAGCGCGAGATAGACTTCTAATAGAGTAATAGAGAAGAATCTACTTTTAAGAAGTTAAAAGAGGCGTTTATCTCTAGCCTAGTCCTTATCTAATAGAACTTAGAATTAGATATAGTAGTAGAAGCTAACTACTCTAGAGAAGCTCTAGAGAGATACCTCTTATAGATAAAAAATAAAGTTCTATACTTAGTAGCCTACTACTTAGCGTCTCTAACGCCTAAGTAATATAACTTTACTATCTATAATAAGAAGCTTATAGTAGTTGTAAAATATATTAAAGTATAGACTTTAGAACTTATAAGCGTTAGAAAGCTATTTATAGTACTTATAGATTATAAGAACTTTAAGTACTTTATATAGTCTTATATACTAAGTGAAAGGTAATACTAATAGGCTAAATTTCTATCTAAATTCTGTTATAAACTCTAGTTCTAGTTAGGCTATATATTTACTAGGCTAGACGTACTAAGCTACTAAGACTAAGATATAAAGAGATACCTAAGACCTAAAGAATACGTTATAAAACTAGTAGTAATCTAGCTAATCTATATAGTAAACTAAGAAGAATATAACGTACCTTTATAAGGCGTAGTGCTCTTTACTAACTTATATATATAATAGCTTTAGAATAAAGCTATTAGAGTAGATAAGAGATACTTAGAAAGATAGAAGGTAGTTTAAAATAACGCCTAAATTTTTCTAGTTAAGGTAAATATAAGGTAATAAATTATAGACTATACCTTATTAGCCTATAGTACCTTAATATAGTAAGGCGTTATAAAGCTACTAATATAGAAGCTACTTATAATAATAGTAATCTAATAAGCCTACGAATTCTACCTATTAGAATATCTAGGTAAGAATACTACGTTCTAGATAATCTACTATAACTATTACTAGAATAGTATAGCTAGTAATATAGTATAATACGTCTAAAACTACTATTACTATAGTGCGTACTTATCTAGAATAAGGCGATAAGGACTATTATAACTCTTACTAATCCTAGATAGATTTTAGTTATAAATCTTAATAGACTTTATAATAGAGTTACTCTAGAAAGATAAAACTTCTCTATAGTACCTACTAGTTATTACTAACTAACTATTAAAATACGTCTAACTAGAGGTAATAACTATAATAATAGCTAAGGTATATATAGAAAGATTCTAAGACGTCTAGTAGCGTATCTATAGATTTCCCTTAAGTATTATTACTAATAGAGGATTAGACTAGCTAAAATACTTCTAGAAAATACTATATAAATAAGTTAGAATAAAATAACTCTTATTAACTATAACGTGTTTTATAAGCGAGTCGTCAATCCAAGCGAGTCGTTAGCCCTACTAACTTTAATTACCTACTCTATCTTAATACGCAATGCCTCTACGCCGCGCTCCTTAAGTATCTTTAAATAAAGTTAATATTTAGCTTGCTATTAGCTCTATTCAAGTAGAGTAGATTTAGTCTAAAAGCAGCGCTGCTTCTATCTATAGTGTCTCTTGTATAATAATGCGCGACCGACGCGCTAGTTAACCTACCTAATACAATTACTAGCCTAACTTAAAGAAGCTTACCTAGAGAGAAGAGGAGGTAATTATTAGCTATATACTTTACCTAGATCAGCGCGGGTTAACGCCTACCTATAAAGCTATACGTAATATAGCTAATAAGCTGCTAGCTATACGTAGCGCTAGGTAGGTTAGCGTCTACTAGCCGCGTAACTTTGTTTAGCGTATAAGTAGTCTTTAGACGTATTTTAACCAAGCGTACGATAGGTAGAGAGCTCTCTATAAGAATCTAGCTCTTATCTAACGCTAGTTTAAGCTAGTAGAAGAGATAAAGGCTAAGCTTAGTATCTATAATAAGGACATATACAACTTTAATAAAGCTAGCTTTATAATAGGCAAGATTACAACGCAGCTAGTTATAACAGAATTAGAGAGAAGAGGTAGGTAGAAAAGTATTTAGCTAGGCAATCGCGAGTAGGTAACGCTAATTGCTACTATTAGCGCTAGTAGCTAGTTAGTACTACTATTTCTTATCTTCGCTAGCCAGTACTACCTATTAGCCTAGTATAAGGAAGCTAAGATTCTACGCGACTAGGCGATCGCAGTTAGCGATAATAGCTAGATAAATAATAAGCTTAGAGTTAAGTAGCTAAAGTACTTTAACGCTTATACGCAGGCTCGTACTATAGGCGCGCGTCGCCTACTTATTATTAATAGCTATAGAAGCTACTAATCTCTAGCGTTCTAGGAGCTCTATAAGAAGAATAATATCTATACGCTCTATATACCTCCTTACTTATCTTACCTACTCTAGCTACTTAATATTAGCTACTTCTTACTATTAAAGCGCGCGTATAGCTGTAAGGTAGAGAGCCTTATACGCAACTATATTAACTATATCACTAAGCTAGAGTTTCTACTAGCGTTTAAGGTAGCGTTTAACTAAGCGTTTACGCTAGCTAATATCTACTTAGCCTTCTGCAGCGTAGGCCTTATTCCTCTACAACTAGAAGCTATTCTATTAAAGATAGATATATAGCTACGTATACCTACTCCTTTAGCAGCTCTGCTAGAGGCTCTCTAGGTAGCTTAAACGCTAAGCAACGCGCGTAAGCTTAAGGCTTAGTTAAGCCTAATACGTAAGCGCGTACGCTAGTATAAGAGCTTATTACTAGCTTCGATTATTAAGGCGATTAACTAGCTCAAGAAGAGCGCTAAGGTAATAATACTATCTACTAAGCTAATGCGCGATCAGATCTCTAGTCTTAAGAAGGCTAATAGCGCAGCGTTAGCGCGTAGGTAGCGCTCTAAAAGGCGTATATAGAAGTATAGAGTACTCGCAAAGAGAGCTAGAGAGGATATACTAGCTTAAAATAAGGCTAACCAGCGAATTACTTATAAAGAGCGTTAAGAAGAAGCGCGATTAGACCTTAGCTAGCGCGCTTAAAGGCGCTGCACTAGGTATAAGAAGACTAGGCACAACTCGCGCATATACAACGCTAATACTATTAATATAAAGTAATCTACTATATTAATATCTAGTAATAGTATTATCGCGTTATTAAGATACGTCGCTTTAAAGTTGCAAAAGTTAGTAGAGCTAACGACTCGCTTAGATTAACGACTCGCTTATAAAACACGTTATACTACCTCTAGACTAATACAGGAATAGAGTAAGTAAACTAGAAAGTATTAGTAGTACTAAAAGTTATAATTAACTTCTTATAAATAGACTAACTAGACTACTTAGTAGCCTACTAGCTAGCCTTAAATAATAGAGACTTATTAGTTACTAGACTAAGCTCTAACCTTCTTCTAAATAGATATATAATACTAATAATTTAGCCTAAGGTAGGACCTTATAAGAGCTAAAAATACTAAAAAGAAGAGTAATATAATTTATAGAATATCTAAGAGAAGGTTAGATACTAACGTAAGTAGCTATCGTATTTATATAATAGCGCTAATAGAAGTCTATAAACCTATCCTAGAGACTAGCGGAAAGATTCTAGGTTAGTAATAAAGTATAGTTTTCTATACGTAACGTAAAAATAGCAAGAATAAGTAGAAAACTTAACTAGCTATAGATAAAATATATAGTTATAGCTATTCTAACTCTACTTATAGTTACCTTAGACCTACTAGAAGGTCTTTATTAAACTATCTATATACACCTAGTAGAATACGCCTTAGATAACCTACTTCTAAGCTAAGTATAAAAAGATAGTAGACTAGGACTAGTAATAGATTTAGAAGAAGAGGTTAAGAAACTTAAAGAGTAGAAAGTAAAAGAAATTCTAGTAGAAAAGAGCGCGTAAAGTTATAATAAGAAATAGATACTAGTAAAATAAAATAGCTAGCTAAACCTAACTTAGTACCTAAGAAAAGACTTTAAGAATATAAAGGCGCTCTAGAATTTTCTAGACAAGTTATAATAAGAGAATATTATTGAGGAAAAATAGGTACTATTAACTTATAAAAGAAGAGAAAAAGAGAAATAGAAGAGTAACCTAGTAGAGAAGGCTAATCTTAATAAGAAAAAGGTATAAAACAAGACTTTCTAACTTAAGTTAACTTAGAAACCTTCTAGTAACGTTAAAAAGATAGCGTATATACGTAACACGCGCGTACTAGTTACTTTATAAGAGATACTCTAATATAGTAGTTTTCTAAGTAGTTAGCTTAAAATAGGCAGTTAGAGAAGAAAGTAAAAGTAACTTAAAATAAAGTAAGAATCGGCTAGAATAGATATAGTAGAGAAAGGTAGAGAGAGAATAGTTATAGTAATAGCGTAGAGTATAATAATAAGGTTATGAAAAAAATTTCGCGCGTAACGTACGTACGTACTCGCTTACTAAGAAAAATATCTATATAAATATATTACGATACTAACCTAACTATACTATAGAAGAAAAAAGAAGTAGAAAAGAGAGTATATAATAGATTAGGCTACGCCTATTCTAAAGTATACTTATAGAATAGAGAAATATATAAGAGACCTAAGAGACCTTATAGATACTACTTCTATAGACTATATAATACCTTTAATACCTCTAGAACTTCGTTCTTAAGGGCTAGCCTATAATATAAGTAGAGACTAGAGACTTAGAGACGCTACTAAGAGTCTTAAATAACTTTCTAGATATCTTCTTCTTCTTAGATAAGCCATTAAGAATCTTATAGTAAGTAAGAATATTATTAAAAAGCTATAACTTAGCTTAATAGATAGAAAGGCTATTCTAGCTCTAGAATTAAGTTAGCTAATAAGGTTAAGCTTATAAGAAATACTACTTATATTCTTAGACTTATTAGCGATAGCGTAATACTTAGAGTAAAAGGTAGTTTTAAGCTTCTTATAAATATAAGTATTATAAGAAGAGTACTTATTAGAGAAAAAATAAGACGCTTATAGTACTAATAAGAGTACTTAGCTAAAGTAAGTACTTACTTAATATAGCTCTTATACTTAGAATTATAAGAATAAGTATAGTTAGACTTCTTACTAATATATTTCTTAGTAACGCTCTTACTCTTTCTCTTACTCTTAGATCTACCTAAGATCTAATATTAATTAAGCTTATTCTAAAAAGTTTTAGGCTAAGCTAGCTAAGTAGCCTAAGCCTTATACTTAGTAGTCTAGTAGACTAAGTAATAAGAGCTCTTAGAGTAGACCTAATTATTACTAGAGATACTCTTAAAGTTATAAATCTTATTAGTACTTAGCTTAATAATCTTTAAGCTACGCTTCTTCTAAACATAAGAATTATTCTTATAGATTATACTAGTATCTTAGATAGTATTCTAAGTTATAGTATTAAAGAGCTAATCTAGAATATTATTAGTTAGGTAATTACGCGTATAATAGACTATCTTAATAGAATCTATAGTAATAATAGCGTATAAACACTTTTTAAGCTTCTTACTATTACTATAAAAGTAGCTTAAGCTAGACTAACTAAGAGAGAGCTATTAGTATTAGAGGTAAGTTAATATTAAGAGTAGAGACTTATAAGAGATAGTAGAAGTATAATTATAGTAACTTAAGAAGCTTAAAGGCTTAAGTAAGTAAGTAGATAAGTAAGTAAGGTAAGTAAGATAAGTATTACTTAAAAAGTTATAAGTTATATTAGGTATAATTAATTTTAAGTAGTAGAGTAGAGAAGAGAAAGATTATAAGAGCGTTTATTATTAATAAAATCTCTAATCTTAGAGCCTAAGCGCGCTTACGCGCTCTATAATTAGTAACTAAGTAGTAATTATAGAAAAATAAGAGTAAATCTTACCTAAGAGAGAGCTAAAGCTTAAGTAGAAATTAGAATATTACTTTTAAAAGAGTTAATTCTAGAGTAGATTCTCTAGATTACTAGTAATCTAAAGGTAATTTCTAGTCTAAGGAACTATATTTAGGCTTAATTCTATACTTATTAGACTTAGATCTTCTTAGTAAGAGCCTAAGAGGTAGTTATATATAGTATTAAGTATAGAATTAGTCGCGATCGCGTAATCGCGACTAATTAACCTACTCTAAAGTAGAGAATTATAGGCTATAATTAGAACGTCTTAAGATAATTCTTAGACGTACTTAGAATAGATTAATAGGTCTCTCTATTCTAGAGAGTATATTAAAGTAGAAATCTACTAATTCTTTAGACAATCTCTTAGTCTTAGCGATTCTAGTACGTAACCGCTTAATAAGTAAGTATATAGAAAGAGATTTTATTCTAAGCTCTTTTAAGTAGTAATTTAAATAATCTACTCTATATACCTATTAGAAGAAAGATCTCCTATAGCTCTAACACTAATAAATATTGATATTATATAAAATATCTTATAGAAAGAAGAAGAGAATTCTATACGTATTTATTATAGATCTATACTAAACGTTACTAAATTCTATAGCTCTATTAGACTATTTATATAGTACTATTATACTTTCTATATAGTACTATTAGACTATCTATATAGTAGCGTTAGTCTATCTCTATACTATCTCTAGAATATTATTAGTCTATCTTCTACTAAGTACTAGGCCTAAAGACGTAGATATAGTCTATACTATTATAATAACTATCTATAGTAACTATAATAGATTTAGAATATATATATTTAATAAAAACTACTATAAGTTTGAAGTTTACTAGAGAAAGTTATATATAGTTTTTATAGCAATAAATCGGACGTAGTAGTTGTCTAGCTATTTTAGTTCTACGAGAGAGCGCTTAACCTTAGCGCCCTTCTCGCTTAGTAAAATCGGATAAACCTCTTCTTTCTATAAAATCTTTCGCGCTATTGTAGAAACTCGTTATTAATAGTAACTACGTTACAGCCTATTCTAGATTTATAGCCTTAATACTATCTCTACGCTCTCTTCTCTTTCTAACTATTTACTCTTATAGAAGTTAGATATATTTATATCTAGTTATACCGCGACTCGCAAACTGTAAACTAGCTTTACTAAGAATTCTAGCTATTGTCTAGACTAGACTTTATCGCAATACAAGCACAATCTTATATACTCTAGTAGACTCTAAGAGGTATATTAGCTAGTTTAGTCGTTATTATAGCATCGAATAGGTACTTTAGGAAGAAACATTTCTATTACGCTAGGTTTTTCTCGCTACGTAAGTAAACCTAGCTATGCCTTAGTTTAATTTACCTGCTTACTATTTCTTTAGTGCTAGCAACCAAAAGTTTATACTAAAGTATATTTATAAGGTTAATATTATAGACCTTTAAGATATTAACAATAGGCTATACGGTAGCGCTAATAACGTCCGCCTTATTAATAATACTATCTCTAAGCATTCTATATTCGTTTTCTAGTACTTCGCCGATTGTCTTCTCCGCCTCGTTTAGAAGGACTTACTTCTTATAGTAATAAAATAGATTCTAAAAGCTATACTTCGTAGAATCGCGGAACTCTATAATTAGGATATTATCTATACGAGTAACTACTATTCTTCCGTGTAGTAATAAGTAGTAACTAAGTTTAGGTAGATATTAAGGCGGATAATATTTTGATCGACTAGAAAGAGCGATAAAACGGAATAGTTATCGAGCAAGTCTAGCTTAGAGATCTTAAAGATACTGCATATATCCCTCCTAGATTGTATATAATTGGAAAATAGGTAGGTAACTAGATGTAGAGAAGTCCTAAAGTATATACTCGAGGACTAGTAAATTAGCCGTCTAATATTTTCTCTTTTACTCTTATTATAAGTTTTTGCGTATACAAAATCCTAGATTTTTAGATTATTACCTACTATTTTTGTCGTATAGTACATTTACGTAGTATATAAACGCGTTATTTTTACTATTAGAGAAGAGGAGCTAAAAGAGGGTATAAAGCCCTTAGCTATAGTAATCGAACGCTAAATCTCGTACTTTGCAGATAAGAACGGACTAAGTAGATTTCTAGAAAATCTTAGTAATAATTCTTAGGTTCCTATTTTTGAAGTAACTTAGGATAGTTTTAATAAAGATAACCTACGTAGACTATTCTCCCTTTAGTAGAGTATTGACGAAGATTTTAAAAATCTTATTTATAGTATAACAAACTTTAATCTAGGGAAGAGAATTACGGCACATAAGGTAATAGTATATAAGTAGTTTAAAAGTATATAAGATAGCTAGAAAAGAATTATTTCTCTTAAAACTAATAGCGAATAATAGACTATAGAAGGTAAGAGAAGTAGACTCTTAGAGAACTAAAATAGCTAGACAACTACTAAGGTAGAACGCGTAATACTTAGAGACGCGTAATACTTACTCTACTATAATAATAATATTTTTTCTGTATCTTTAACACGCGATACCTCGCCTAATATAGATGTAATTAATATAGCGATTGAATTTTTAGAATCGCAGCTATTGAATATACGATTCTCGTATATAAAAGTTGCTGCGTAGTTTAGTATATTACGATACACGCTCGCTCGCTAATACTAAGATAAATATTTCTTATATACTACTAAATTACTTAACTAGCAATTACTTAGTTAATAATAAGAGTTAGATCTTGTAAACTATATTAGATAATTAATAGAGGAGGGCTTACTACCTTCTAGGCGTATACTATAAAATTTCTATATATCTATTACTAAGAAGCCTACCTCTCTACGTTAGGTATCGCGCTTTCTTTAGCGTTATAAAGATAAGCTAAAATTATATTATAGTAAGAGAAAGAACTAACTCTACTATAAGATAGATTCCCTATATAAGTATAAGCACTAGTTTTAAGATTTAGCTAGAATCTTTCTTAAATATTACGTTAGGCTAGGTAATATATATAATATAGATAAGAAGAGCTTCTACCTTAGTAGAGGTAAAGGTATCTATAGAGTCTTTAGTAGTGCTTATAGAAATAAGAGAGTTATTATTAACCTATATAGAATAGATCTAGAGAGTAGTTAATAGTAATAGTAGCTATATATACTAATAGAAGTATAGTCCTACCTACTATACTATACGCCTTGCCTTTAGGTAATATTTAAGAGCGCTAAGTAAAGAATATTAAGTATAAAGATAATTAGGTAATAGTAGGTAGTACTAAGATAAGATAGAGTAATAATAAGGTAGACGTAGCTTAGCTAGAGAACGTATTTAATAGATATATAAAGAATAAGGCCTCTCTACGTTACTAACTACTCCTTCTAGATAGCTACTTATTCTATTAAACTCTAGAGTTTATAGAGTATTATAGACTCTAGAGAATTCTACTCTTATTACTACCTTCTTATAGTACCTATACGTTATAGCCGCTAGATATAGAGCTCTTCTTACCTCTACGTTCTACGTATAGCTATATTACACGGGGTCTAGTCTCTATAGTAAGTAGAGACTAAGAAGAGTTACTATACTTCTCTATTCTAGTCTATACTAAGGTAGGTAAGCTAGAGGATAGCTACTATAAGGGTTGTCTAGCAATCTTTAGTAGAAACGAGTTATTAGAGTATTAATAGTTTAATTTAATAATTCTACTCTATATACAATAGACTAATATATAATAATCTTATTAAGTATAAACGACTTATAAGAAAGTACAATTTAGTTTTAACTAGAATAAATATAATAATAAAAACTATCTATTCTTTATACCTTCGTTACTATATCCTACTATCTATACTATCTACTTAATCTCTTAGATAGTATATATAGCTTTTATTACTACTATCTATCTTCTTAGCTACTATCTATAGATAGTAGAGTCTTAGCTAGATAGTAGTTACGTAATCTCTACGCTCTACGTAAATTCTTACCTTCTAATATATACGTCTATTATCTCTTAACGCTGTATCCCTTATTAAGAAAAGACTTCTACCTATTACTTATAATATTATCTCCTCTTTTGGAGTTATTATTCTAATACTCTAGTATTTCGTTTTTCTATACTATATCTTTAGGTAGAGATTATATATAAGGCCTTAGTACGCCTATCGCGTTATAGCCTCTTTTCTTCTTATACTTTTCTAACTATACCTAATAGCTTAACCTCTTAGAAATTCTGTTTAACTTATAGGAAGACTTTAAGTTAGAAGTATTATAATTATATTACTTATATTGAGAGGGCTACGAAAGAGATAGGTTTTCGCTATAATTATTATAAGAAGTAGAACTTAAAATATTTTATAGAGACGTCTACTAGTTAGTATATAGGTTATATTACTATACGCGTTCTATACAACCTTTTTATCTTAGAAGAGGAGTAGAAGAAGGTAGAAGATACTAAGTAGGAAAAGCGCCTTACTTTACTTTACGCTAAGGTAGAAGTTACTTATCTTTATATTAAAGTCGCGGAGGTAGAGAAGTGTAAGCTATCTCTAGCTTATTATAATAAGATTATTTTAGACTTCTATAAACGGCCCTCTAAGAGTTATCTAGAGAGTATAGCTACTTCTATTAAACTATTACTACCTAAATTCTTTACTAATTCTCGCTAGTTATAGGCTAACCTCTTCGACTTTATTAATTCTTCTCTTAACTTTTTCTCTTTACTTAGGAATCTAAACCTAGATTCTCTAGGTATCGCTAGTAGTATTTATATACTAATAACTTATAGTTTATTAGGTTTTCTTTAGGTTTCTAAGTATTATAGCTTTTAGGCTATTCTTACTACTTAACTAAGTACTTCTACTAACTACTAATTTTCTATAGGTCTTTAATCTCTTCGACTTTATACTCGTTGTCTTTAAGCTCTATATCTATTACTAGCTTAGTATCTAGAAGTGCTAGTTCTAGAAGTTTCTTATAAAAGATAGAGTAGATATATATACCTAGTAGTAGCTAGAGTTTATAGTTTACTAGTCTAATTATCTCTAGGATTTTAAATAGTTCTATTTAAAGATTATCTAATTTTCTATATAGCCTCTTAGTTTTTAGGTTTTATTATAATAGGAAAACTTTATTCTCTCTCTTCAAAATTAGACCCTTAATCTATTATTTATTTATATTTCTAGATATTATAAGGTTCCTCTAAGCTATGTTCTTACTTAGTTCTTTATATAATTCTTATATAAGACGTACCTTATTGTTAGCTTCTACTATAACACTTTTAATATCTTTAGAATCTTAATAAGTAACTAGCTTATATCTATAGTTCGCGTAGTAAGGCGAGTATCTTATTATTACGGATTTTATACTATTATAGACTAATTATACTATTAGTAGAAGTTTAACCTAGTTATTCTATAGCTTATTAGCGTATATTCTTAAGTACTACTCTAATATCTAGTTTATTCTTTCTATCTAGCTCTTTATTTCTAGGTAGAAGCTAGTTAATAGCTTCTTCTTCGTCTCTAATTTTGCTAAAAACGTGTCCTAGTATTTAGAGGTAAATAGTTTATTATAATTAGTAATAAACTCTTTAGGTATTCTATATTTAGCTAATACTCTTGTAACTTTATAGGCGTATTCTTTAGCTATTATTAATTCTTTAGTTAGTACGAACTTTGCCGCCTTAGTTAATTAGTTTATAATTACTAGGATAGTATTGTAAAGTCGTCTAGATTCTAGTTCTAATAACTTTAAGAGCTTTACTATAAAGTCTATTATTACGCTTATCTATAGTCTTTTTAGTAGCGTTAAGAGTTGTAATAGGCTATAGAGCTTATATCTCTTAGGCTTATTTATATAATATACTAAATAGTTACCTAGGATCTTCTACACCTGCGTTCTTAAACGTAGTATAGTAAATACCTTAGCTAGTCTTCTAACTATTTCTTTTATACTTATATATCTATATTCTAGGGACTCGTGCAGCTAGGTAATAAGTTCCTTTCTTATATATAGAGGTATATATATCTATTCTCTTTAGATTATATCTTAATACTCTCTCTCGTCTTATAATAGTTTATTAGAGCCTACTATTTTAGGCTTAAACTACTAGTTAGCTACCTTTAGCTACTACTATTATTATAACGTTACTACTTACGTAGCTACCTTAGCTATCTTAGCTAGTTCTAGCTAGTTATATCTTAAGCTACTATCTAGTACTATTTTAAATACTATATCGTTGGGTTCTACGTACTCTACGTTCTATAGGTTTAATCTTTAACTTAAGGTATCTACTACTCTATTAAGCGTACTTACTTAGTAGAATATCTTAAAGTTGTACTAAGCTAGAGTCTCTATCTAGTAAATCTATTATCTATTAAGTTTTTTAGTCGTTATTAAGCTCGTTAGGTTCTAGTAATTAGTAAATACTTTAAATAGTTATTCTAGTAGGTAAACTTCCTACAATTCTAGAGTATTAACTATTTCTAATAGTTCTTTATTATAGACGTTATAGTTAAGTTCTACTCCTAAGAACTTTCTAGAATAGTAGAATACTAGTCTCTATTTTCTATTATCGCCTAGCTATACTATTATAGCGCCTAAGGCGTAGTCTAATACGTTAGTCTTAACTTACGTCTCTCTTTAAGAGTTATATATCGCTAGTATAGGTACCTTAAGAAATATCTGCTTAATACGTTTAAAAGCTTCTTAATATTTCTTTTTCTAATAGAATCTATTTTCTTTCTTAGTTATCTCTATAAGAGGTGTCGTAATTTTCGAATAATTCTTAGTAAACTTACTATAGTAGTTAGTAAATCCTAGATAGAATTATACGTTCTTAACTATTTTAGGAGTTAGCTAATTCTATATAGCTTATATTTTCTTCATATCTATTTTTACTTCTTTAGTTAAGATAATAAACTCTAGAAACTTTATTTCTTTTATATAGAATTCGCATTTTTCTTTCTAGAGGTATAGCTTGTATTTCTTAAGCTTTTATAGTACTTTCTTAACGTGTTTAATATATTCTTCTAACGTTCCTCTAGAGTATACTAGTATATCGTCTAGATACGCGGTTATAAAGATATCGAGGTATTTATAGAGTACCTTATTAATTACTAATTGGAATGTCGCTAGCGCGTTCGTTAATCTAAATAGTATAACTATATATTCGAAAAGTCTATATTTCATTTTAAAGGCTATTAACTTCTTGAATTCTTTCTTAATTCTAATTCGATAGAATTCTTCTTAAATATTAAATTTTGTAAACTACTTAGCTCTTTAGAATTAGTCTATAAGCTCTATAATTAGTAGTAAGAGATATTAGTTCTTCTAAGTAACGCTATTTAGTTATCTAAAGTCTATATCGTATTTTACTAGCGAGCGCCGCACTCTACCGAGCGCTACACAAAAAACAGTAAGGCGTATATATAGTAATATAGCTTAGTAGTATAATATAAATTTTATCCTCTTATAATAGTATAGTATTATTTAGAAGCGTCGCTATCGTTTATATTCTTAATTTCTACTTTATACGTACGAGAGTTATACCTAATCTTACTATAATAGCTATAGCGTCGTATTACGCGTACCCTCTTTACTAGCTCCTTACTCTTCTTACGCCTACTACCCTCTCTTTTAGTAATTAAGTCTAATACCTTACTAACTATTAGTATCTTCTCTACCTATACGTAGCGTCTCTTATAACTCTTTCGCTTAGTAAGCGTCTCTATAACGTCTTAAAGGCGCCCTATCTCTACGCGTATTAATACTATCTTATAAGCTCTCTACTACGCGCCTTTTATTAGCTATCGTACCTACTCGTTAAGTAAACTTACTAGAGACTCCTGATAGATTTATATCCTATTTTAAATTAGCGTTAATTACGCCTCTATTTCTTTAGCGTTATATAGTATTTTTACCTTCTAAGCGGCGTTATCTTACTATAGTAGAGTCTACGTACGTAGCTATATATCTAGCTTTAATAATATAGCCTATAGATTATATAGAGATAATCTAGTACCTTAAAACTCTACGTAAGTATTCTCTCTTATAAATACCTTCTTAAAAGCTACTTTAAAGGCTAGTAAGAAGGTCTATTTATTAATATAGTAGATATAATCGTATACTAAGGCTAAGATCTTATCGCCGTACGCGCGCTTTAATAGTAAGAAGTAGGTAACGTTAAGTAGCTATAGAAAGTATAACGAGTATAGAGGTATATAGAGAGTAACAATCTTCTTCTTCTTATAGCGATCCTAAAAATCTATTAAGTAGTAGCTCTTATAGCTATTAATAATTAGTAGCTATTATAGGCTAGCCCTTAAGAATAATATTCTAGAGATATTAAAGGTATTATATAGTCTACGGAAGAAGTATCTACGAGGTCTCTTAGACCTCTTATATATTTCTCTATTCTACTAGTATACTTTAGGATAGGCGTAGCCTAATCTATTATATACTCTTTTTTCTACTTCTTTTTTCTTCTATAGTAAGGTTAGGTTAGTATTATAATATATCTATACTACTTAATATTGTGCCTTAGGCTATTACTACGACTATCTCTCTCTCTATCTTTCTCTACTATATCTATTCTAGCCTATTCTCGTCTTACTTTAAGTTACTTTCGCCTTCTTCTCTAACCGCCTATTTTAAGCTAACTACTTAAAGAACTACTATATTAGAGTATTCTCTCGTAAAGTAACCTACTATATTACTAGTTTTCTAAGTTACTTTTACCTTAATTTCTAACTACCTATTTTAAGCTAACCGCTTAGAAAACTACTACGTAGAGTATTCTCTTATAAAGTAACTAGTACGTGCGCGTTACGTATATACGCTATCTTTTTAACGTTGCTAGAAGAACTCTAGGTTAACCTAAGTTATAAAGCCTCTTTCTATACCTTTTTCTCGCTAAAATAGCCTTCTCTACTAGGTATTTCTTCTATTTCTTCTTTTTCTTCTATATCGCTAGTTAATAGTACCTATATTTCCTCTATAATATTCTCTTATTAAGACTTATCTAGAAAATCCT
>KE747844.1:1758618-1812774 GCA_000465215.2 Pyrenophora seminiperda CCB06 | reverse complement strand
TACGAAGGGGATATCGTAATAGTAGGTAAGGTATAGAAGAAGGCTAGGAATAAGAAGAAAAACCTTAGAGGATAGAATCTTAATAGATTATTCTAGAAAGAGCGTTAGAAACGATACGATACTAGAGTATATCTACGATATAGTAAAGTAGAATACTTTTATAGAGACTACCTAGAGAATAATAGAAAATAAGGAACTAGAAGGATTAGAATAATCTGCGTAAGAACTTCTTATCTAGAATAAGTACGCCTATCTAACGATAACGTCAGTAATATAGAGCTATATAAAAAGGCTTGTATACTAGATAATAAGACCTATAAATTAATACTAAACGCCTATATAGCCTCTAATATTATTATATAGGAGGAAGAGGTAGGACTAGTTAACTAGATAGTCTATAGTTTTAAAGTAAAAGAGCGCCTAATAGAATATAGGTACTAGGTATATAGAGATATAGACTATATAGTATAGGACTATATACGTAGAGGAAGAATTGCTATTACTAGCCTAGAGGCTAAGAAAACTATATACTAGGCTATATATAAGTAGCTATACTTTAAAGACCTAGAAGTACTAAGTAAGAAAGAACTAAGACCTTAGGTACCTAAGTAGAGAACTAGAGAATATTAGTCTTTATACTTTACCTAGTATAAGCTCTAATATAAAGTATATTAAGAATAACGTAAGACTATAGGATAGCGTATAGATAACGACTAGTATAGAATTCTTAAAAATAGTAAATATTACGTAAAGAAATACTAGATATACTCTAAATAGGTTTATTTCTAGGAAAGTAAGCTAGACGCTATAAAATAAAACTAGAAGAATTGGCAGAGACTAACGCGATCCTACTAATAGTAAGAAAGTATAATAGAGGAAGACAAAGAGGTCCTATATAGTTACTTTTATTAGTCCTTTTACTATAAAGATAGCTATACTATATACTATAACGTAAAGTATAACAAAAACTATTAGCCTAAGAAACCTAAAGGTAATAGCGAATAGTTAAAAAACTAGAATACTACTAGAGATAGAGTTACGCTAGTGTAGGTAGTCCTAAAATAACCCTCTAAAATATATAGAATCTAGGACTAATAAAACTAGAATTGAAAATAGACGTTTTTATATATAGATATAGAGTAACAGCGACTATCGACAGTAGTGCCGATTAGATACTTATCTTACTCTAAGTAGTAGAGAAACTTAAGATTCTCTATTAGATTAAGAGGACTCTAATACGAGTAGAATTAGCTAAAGATAACGCTATAGTATATAGTAACGGCATTATAAGACTAGAGACCTAGGCAGTGTTACTAGTAGTGGTAGGTATTAGAGACTAGATAAATATTAATATTATAGATCTAGGACTAATAGAAGATATATTAATTAAATACGATTAGCTAGATAAGTATAATCCCGCTATTAATTAGTAGAAATAAATAATACGCGGCTAAGAACCTATATATAAGGTTACTAGTGTATAAAAAGAAAAATTAAGCCTAATAGTCCAGAGCTTACCCTAGATAGAGAGGATTAGTAAGATTTTACTATATAAGATTATAAGAATCTATATAAAGGATCTTTAGAAAGTAGAAGTTATTTAGATAAGGCGAGTCGCGACTATAAAGAAAGGACTCTTACTACTAGATATACTAAAAGAGTATAATACAAACGAGTTTAGAGAACTATTTAAGAAAATAAAAGCTACTAAGTTAGTAGACTATTAGAATTAGAATTATAAGATTATTCTTAAAGAAGGTACTAAGCTTATTCTAGAACTACTATACCTAATTATACCTAAGTACGACGCTAAGTTATAAGAGTATATTAGGAAGAACCTAAAAAAGAGATTTATTTATAAAGAAAGTAGCCTAATAGCCTCGCCTATTTTATTTATTAAGAAAGTAAATAGTAAGTAGCGACTATATATAGACTTTAGACGACTAAATAGCGTTACCTAGAAGAACTAATATCTCTTACTACTGATTATAGAGCTTATAGACTAATTCTAGAGAGCTAAGTAGTTTACGAAATTTAACGTTCGAGAAGGATTCTATTGGATTAGAATTAAGAAAAGATTTAAGTAGTTAACGGCCTTTAAAACGAAATATAGACTTTTTAAATATATAGTTATACTATTTAGATTAACGAACGCGCTAGCGACGTTCTAATTAGTAATTAATAAGGTACTCTACGAATACCTTAATATCTTTATAACTACGTATCTAGATAATATACTAGTGTACTCTAGAGGAACGTTAGAAGAATATATTAAATACGTTAAGAAGGTACTACGAAAGCTTAAGGAATATAAGCTATACCTCTAGAAAGAAAAATACGAATTCTATACAAAAGAAATAGAGTTTCTAGAGTTTATTATCTTAACTAAAGGAGTAAAAATAGATATAAAGAAGATATAGGCTATATAGAATTAGCTAACTTCTATAATAGTTAAGGACGTATAATTCTATCTAGGATTTACTAACTACTATCGCAAGTTTATTAAGGATTATTCGAAAATTATAATACCTCTTATAGAGATAACTAAGAAAGAAAATAGATTCTATTAGAAAAAGAAATATTAAGAAGCTTTTAAACGTATTAAGTAGATATTTCTTAAGGTACTTATACTAGCGATGTACGACCTTTAAAAAGAGACGCGAGTTAAGACTAACGCGTTAGACTACGCCTTAGGCGCTATAATAGTATAGCTAGGCGATAATAGGAAATAGAGACTAGTATTCTACTATTCTAGAAAGTTCTTAGGAGTAGAACTTAACTACGACGTCTACGATAAGAAACTATTAGAAATAGTTAATACTCTAGAATAGTAGGAAGTTTACCTACTAGGATAACTATTTAAAGTATTTACTAATTACTAGAACCTAATAAGCTTTATAACGACTAAGAAACTTAATAGACAATAGGTTTACTAGGTAGAGACTCTAGCTTAGTACGACTTTAAGATATTCTACTAAGTAGGTACGCTTAATAGAGTAGTAGACGCCTTAAGTCGAAGATTAGACCTACGGGACGTAGAGTATATAGAACTCTATAATATAGTATTTAAGATAGTACTAGATAGTAGCTTAAGATATAACTAGCTAGAACTAGCTAAGGTAGCTAAGGTAGCCGCGTAGGTAGTAATATTATAATAATAGTAGTAGCTAAAGGTAGCTAACTAGCAGTTCGAGCCTAAGATAGTAGGCTCTAATAAACTATTATAAGATAAGAGAGAGTACTAAGATATAATCTAAAGGGAATAGATATATATACCTCTATATATAAGAAAGAAACTTATTACCTAGCTGCACGAGTCCCTAGAATATAGATATATAAGTATAAAAGAAATAGTTAGAAGACTAGCTAAGGTATTTACTATACTACGTTTAAGAACGCAGGTGTAGAAGATCCTAGGTAACTATTTAGTATATTATATAAATAAGCCTAAGAGATATAAGCTCTATAGCCTATTACAACTCTTAACGCTACTAAAAAGACTATAGATAAGCGTAATAATAGACTTTATAGTAAAGCTCCTAAAGTTATTAGAACTAGAATCTATATAACTTTGCGATACTATTCTAGTAATTATAGACTAATTGACTAAGGCGGCAAAGTTTATACTTATAGAAGAGATAGTAATAGTAGAAGAATGCGCCTACGAAGTTATAAAGGTACTAGTCTTAGAGTATAGAATACCTAAAGAGTTTATTACTAATTATAATAAAATATTTACTTCTAAGTACTAGAGTACGTTTCTAGTAAAACTAGGTGTAAAGAAGAAGCTTTTAATAAGCTTTTACCTAGAAACTAATAGCTAGACAGAAAGAACGAACTAGATATTAGAATAGTACTTATAGATATACGCTAATAAGCTATAGAATAACTAGGTTAAACTCCTACTAATAGCACAATTAGCCTATAATAGTATAAAATCTATAATAATAAGGTAGTTACTATACTACGCGAACTACAGATATAAGCTAGTTACTTATTAGAATTCTAAAGATATTAAAAGTATCGTAGTAGAAGTAGACGATAAAGTACGCCTTTTACGCGAATTATATAAAGAACTAAGCTAGAATATTACTTAGCGGAACCTTATAATATTCTAGAGCGCGAATAAATAAAGAATTAAGAGACTAACCTTTAAGAGAGGGGATAAAGTTTTTCTATTATAATAAAACTTGAAAACTAAGAGGCTATATAGAAAATTAGATAATCTCTAAGTAGGACTATTTGAAATCCTAGAGAAATAGAGACTAGTAAACTATAAACTCTAGCTACTACTAGGTATACGTATCTACTCTATCTTTTATAAGAAACTTCTAGAACTAGTACCTCTAGATACTAAGCTAGTAACGGATATAGAGCTTAAAGATAATAAGTACGAGGTTAAAAAGATTAAGGACTTATAGAAAATTAGTAGTTAGTAGAAGTACTTAGTTAAGTAGCAAGAATAGCTAGAAAGCTATAATACTTAGAAACTTAAAGGAAACCTAATAAACTATAAGTCGTTAGTACGTAAATACTACTAGCGATATCTAGAGAATCTAGGTTTAGATTCCTAAGTAAAGAGGAAAAGTTAAAAGAAGAATTAAGAAAGTTAAAGAGGTTAGCCTATAACTAGCTAGAATTAGCGAAGAATTTAAGTAGTAATAGTTTAATAGAGGTAGCTAAACTCTCTAGATAACTCTTAGAGGGCTATTTATAGAAGTCTAGGATAATCTTATTACGATAAGCTAGAGATAGCTTACGCTTCTCTACCTTCGCGACTTTAATATAAAGATAAGTAACTTCTACCTTAGCGTAAAGTAAAGTAAGGCGCTTTTTCTACTTAGTATCTTCTATCTTCTTCTACTTCTCTTTTAAGATAAAAAGGTTATATAGGACGCGCGTAGTAATATAACCTATATACTAACTAGTAGACGTCTCTATAAAATATTTTAAGTCCTACTTCTTATAGCGACTATAGTAAAAACCTATCTCTTTTATAGCTCTCTAAATATAGGTAATATAATTACAACGCTTCTAACTTAAAGTCTTCTTATAAGTCGTATGGGATTTCTAAAAGGTTAAGCTATTAAGTATAGTAAGAAAGGTATAAGAAGAAAAGAGGCTACGATATAATAGGCGTACTAAGACCTTATATATAATCTCTACCTAGAGATATAGTATAGAAAAACGAAATACTAAAGTATTAGAATAATAACTCTAAGAGAGAGGATAATATTATAAGTAATAGGTAGAGGTCTCTTCTTAACAAGAGATACAGCGTTAAGAGATAATAAACGTAAATATTAAAAGGTAAGAATCTACGTAGAGCGTAGAGATTACGTAACTACTATCTAGCTAAGACTCTACTATCCGTAGATAGTAGCTAAGAAGATAGATAGCAGCGATAGAAGCTATATATACTATCTAAGAGATTAAGTAGATAGTACGGATAGCAGGATATAGTAATAAAGGTATAAAGAATAGATAGTTTTTATTATTACATTTGTTATAGTTAAAATTAAATTATACTTTCTTATAAGTCGCTTATACTTAATAAGATTATTGTATATTACTCTATCGTATATAGAGTAGAATTATTAAATTAAATTATTAATACTCTAATAACTCTTTTCTACTAAAGATCGCTAGATAACTCTTATAGTAGCTATCCTCTAGCTTATCTACCTTAGTATAGACTAGAATAGAGAAGTATAGTAACTCTTCTTAGTCTCTACTTACTATAGAGACTAGACCCTGTATAACAGCGACGATTTAAGATTAGGTCTTAAGTATAAACTTAGTAGAAAGACTAAACCTTAAGTATAGTTAGAAAGATATAAGAGAAAACAAGCGTATAATACTATAGATATACTAAGGCCTTATATATAGTCTACGTTACGAGACGCGGCATAAAAAAAAATAACCTAGAGTATTAGAATAATAACTCTAAGAGAGAAGGTAATATTATAAGTAATAAGTAGGTTACTCTTCTAAACGAAGAATATAACGTAGTTAGACTAAGTTATAAGAAGTTTAAAGGTAACGATTAGCGTAAGGCGTAGGTTACGTAATTACTATTATACTAAGATACTACTATTAGTAATAGTAAGGTAATCTATAATAGCGGCTATTATAGATAGATACTACTATTAGTAATAGTAGGCTAAGACAGTAATAATAGGATATAGTAACGAAAGTATAAAGAATAGATAGTTTTTATTATTATATTTATTGTAGTTAAACTTCAATTATACTTTCTTACAAGTTATTTATACTTAATAAGATTATTATATATTACTCTATCGTATATAGAGTAGGATTGTTAAATCAAACTATTAATACTCTAATAACTCTTTTCTACTAAAGATTACTAGATAACTCTTACGGTAGCTATTCTCTAGCTTACCTATCTTAGTATAGACTAGAATAGAGAAGTATAGTAACCTCTCTTAGTCTCTACTTACTATAGAGACTAGACCCCGTGTAATATAGAGCGCTACTAAGTAATAAATAGTTTTAGAAGCCTACTATCTAGGACTAATTACTATTAAGTAACTTTTCTTCTATAATAACTATTAAAGATAAGAGTAGCCTAATATAGTAAGAAGAAGTAGCTTATCTAAATATTCCTTCTATACTACGTACTACTAGTTTTAATATTCTAGTATAGTAGAAGGTAAATAAAGAGTAGTATTCTTAGCTAGCCTAAGTTGCGAGAGATATTCTAGCTATACTAATTACGTAAGTAGACGTTAAGCGCGTTTTTAACGTTACTAAGAAAATTATTAGTAATTAGAGATATTAACTAGCTACCTAAATAATTTAGTAGATTATAGTTTTAAAAGATTTAATCTCTTAGGAGCTAGAAGCGCTAATTAATAAGTAAAATAATATTCTTAAGTTAGCTACTTCTAAGAGAAATACGTCTAGTAACGAGGATAATACTAGAGAGGAGAAGAAGAAGAAGAAGAAGAACAATTTACTTCTACTACTATAGAAGCGTTGTGTACTAGAATACTATAGATAGTAATTAATAGCTATAATAATCTATTCTTTTCTTATTTACCTTATATATAAAAAATATAACTCTAAGTACGTAGCTTTGTACCTAACCTCTACCTAATCTAACCTAAGTCTAGACTACCTCTACTTATAATAAACTCTAACCTAATCTAAGTATAGACTATCTCTACCTATAATAAACTCTAATCTAACCTAAGTATAGACTACTTCTACCTATCGTATAATCTAACTCTAACCTAAGTATAGACTACTTCTATCTAAACTCTACCTAGGCGTAGGCTATCTCTACCTAACTCTAACCTATAGTCTATATAAAGTAACCTAACTCTAACCTAAGCTTTAACTACCTCTACCTAGCCCTACCTACTACTAGCGTAGAAAAACTAGGTTAGAGTTAGGTTAGAGTAGAGGTTATAATAAAGGTAACTAAACTCTAACCTAACTCTAACCTATTTACTAGTGTAGCTATATCCTACTATCTATACTATCTACTTAATCTCTTAGATAGTGTATATAGCTTCTATCGCTGCTATCTATCTTCTTAGCTACTATCTATAGATAGTAGAGTCTTAGCTAGATAGTAGTTACGTAATCTCTACGCTCTACGCGGATTCTTACCTTCTAATATATACGTCTATTATCTCTTAACGCCGCATCTCTTATTAAAGAGAGACCTCTATCTATTACTTATAATATACACGCGTATCGCGTATATACGCTATCTTCTTAACGTTACTAGAAGATCTCTAGGTTAACCTAAGCTATAGAGCCTTATTCTATACCTTTTTCTTACTAAAATTAGCCTTCCCCTTTAGGTTACTCTTCTATTTCTAACTTAGTAATATTAGTTATCTTAGTATTACTATTATAGTTAATTTTTCGCTAAAGTTATAACTCTATAATAGTTATAATACGCTATTTGATTATAGCTATCTCTATATTAACTATAATTAACTAGTATTTACGTACTACTATCTAGTAGTTATTATGGGTTACGCTATAATTTAGCGTAATTTACTATATTACTAAGTTTAGCGCGTAATAGAGCTTAAGAAGTTTCTACTTATTACTCTACGCGTCTCTACTACTCTAATTTAGAACCTACTTAAACCTTAGAAAAAAGTTAGTAAATACCTTATTTTTACTTTATTAGAGACTATCTAGAACTACCTAGGCTTTCTTATAACTATAGTTATTCTTATAGTAGAATTTTAGGTAGTCTATAAATTTCTCTAGTAAGAAGTTTCTATAGAGTCTCTCTATTTTATAGGTTAAAGCTACCTCTCTCTATACTTAGGCACTTAGATTTATCTAGATAAACGTATACTAATTCTAAGTATCTTCTATAAATTCCGCGTTACTAACTAGCTTATAGAATATAGTTAAGGACTATACGTAGAAAGATACCTTATTTCTATTAAAGAGTACGCTAGTTAGGAGAGGTTTATAAAGACTAGAGTTTAGTATAGAGTTATACTAGGTTAGAGTAGAAGTTTATATAGTAGATATACTTACTATTATATAGACGTTAGCTACTTCGCGAAGAGATTTAACTTTCTAAGTAAAGTTCTAGATTAGAGCGTATAGCGCTATTAATAAGTATCTATTCTATTCTATATACTTACTTAGTATTATTTCGTTACTACTAAGCGTATATTCTAGTATAGTAGCACGGGGGTTTTAGAAGTTATCTATAGTAGAGTAGAGAAGGTTTTTTTATTTAAGACTATATAATTATTATAGGCTAGCTCTTAAGAATAATATTCTAGAGGTATTAAAGGTATTATATAGTCTATAGAAGAAGTATCTACGAGGTCTCTTAGGTCTCTTATATATTTCTCTATTCTACTAGTATACTTTAGAATAGGCGTAGCCTAATCTATTATAGTAGTAAATACGTATTTTAATATTACCTTTACTACCTTCTAACTTATATAATTTCTTATAAATCTAAGCGTAGAGTATTAATAAGCTACTAATTACGTTCTTCTCTACTTATACCCTACTTCTACTCTTAGCCTATAATCTAGTAGATATAATAACCTAGTAGTAGCTAGTAATATATTATTTATAGATAATATAGTAGACTAGAAGAGTTCTTAAGGTTTTATTCTAAAGCTATTTAGAGAAGTAATCGCCTAGTAAGTAAATAAATAAAATATAGTTATAACGTTAATAACTAAAGTAGAACTACTCTCTCTAGTATAAGTAGCGAAAGAGGTATAGTTCTTTATATAACTATAGACTAAGCTAGGTATTAAGCTTAGAGACTTAATAATTATAATATAGTATAATAATAAGTAGATAATCTAACTAATTAATAAGAATACTTCTTAGCTAAAGACTAAGCTCTAATACGTTAATATCTATAACTACTAGCTATAATAGAAAGTAGAGCGTAAGAAGATTAGAGTTTTTTATATACTTACTAATAATATAATCGCTAATAGCTTTATAAAGTTCCTATCTACTAATAAGATATAGTAGTTTCTTAAGTACGTCGCGCTAGTAGATATTAGAGATAAGATTATTATTAAAGAAGAATAAATAGAAGAGCTACTCTATTAAATCGAGAGTATAGAGGTTATAGGCACTATACTATAATACTATATTACTAAAATATAATACTATAGTAGTATAGAAAGACTCTAGAGTTATATAAGTAAAGTTATCTAGCTTAGAGCAAGGCTTAAGCTAAAGAGGTATATTAGATATAAGGTAGTATTTAGTAGAAAAGAGTAGAGTTAAAGATAGTACGTTCTATAGACTCTCTAGTTCTAAGAAGAACTAGAATAGAGTAGACTCTTTACCTTATCCCTCGCAAGACTATAATATAAAAAAAACAATATATATTTTTAAACTCTAATTATTATTACTTTTATTAGAACTACTATTATCTAATAATAATAGCGTAGACTATATCTACGTCTTTAGGCTTAGTATAATAGTATAAAGATAGAATAATAGTACTACGTAAATAGTCTAACTCTACTATAGAAATAGTCTAATAACGCTATAATAAATACTAGGTACTAATATTTACTATAATAGACTTGTATAGAGATACGTATAGAAGTTCTTCTTTCTCTTTTCTAAGATAGTTTATATAGTATTAACGCTTATTATAGTTCTACTCTAAGGCTAGTCTATAATAACTACTTATATAATACTAATATAATCTAACTAGATATTATACTTTAGGTATCGTTTAAGTTACTAGAGAAAAAAGAAAAAGCTTTATAGAAAATATTAGACTAAGCTTATATAGACAAAATAAAAACTTTAGGCTAGTATAATTAGGTTACGGTAATAAAATATATAGCAAGAATATTCGGTGACCGGCAACGACTATAAATAATCAAGACGTATAGGAGACGATAGTATACAGAAGGTACGAAGACATGCGGAAGGGTATTTGTGGAGAGGTGAAGGGAATTGGTGAAATGACCGAGATGAGAACGAAGAGGCTGAAGGGCATCGGTGATGGAGAATCTTAGAAATTGACGGAAACCAAATAGGTGGAGTTCCAGAGCCTCAGCCCGGCTGAATGCATCACCAGTATCCACGCTCTATCGTCTGGACATGAGAACTTGCTGTATCTGTGAGAGAGTTGGATCTTCGTTGAGCCACTTGCCCTGGCCGGCGTCTGCAGTCCGCAGCGTACTTTCGACGAAAGCGTCCGAAATGGCCATAAGTTCCTGTCAATCACACGAATGGTCAGCCAATTGCTTTTGCCTGTGCATTTGGGGCCTTCTGCACTTTTAATCTCTCTGAAATCGTATGGAAAGACGGGTTGTAAGGAAGAATCGCTCACATTTCTCAACGTAGCATCAGCCTGTTGTAGCGCTCCCATGTGGTTTATGTTCGGTTTCTGGCCCCGCAGGATGCTGGCTCGAGTGCTGACCCATCGTATTCCGGCGTTGGCTCGCAGGTAAGCCCGCTGGCACTGGAAACGGCGGACGGATGCGTCTATGATAATACTGCGATTCCTGGTTAGCATTTTCAGACTCGATAACTCCGATCCTTCGGCCTTGATTCTGTCTTTTCTGTCTTGAGGCTAGCCTCATAATCGGGCCGTACGGACTGAAGAGACGGAAGACTTACGTCTGTAATTGTCGCTTCTCATACTCTGGGTTTCCACTTCCTGATGCAGCACTGCCGGAAAAGGGAGTTTGGAGGATAGTCTGTGCCTCGCTCATGCACTCCCTCAGCAAGGAGTAGCCGTCCAAATAGTATTCCTCAGGGGTGGGTGTAGGTCGCAGTGTTGCTAAGTGGTGTACAAGTGTGCGGAAATCGGTCATGATTTCTGCTACGCGCATGGCGCGGGCATCGTTGACTATTGGAATCAGTCAACATTGATCGATATAGCGGATGATATGGGATTTAAGTAGAGGATGTGGATGATGAGCAACAAAAAGAAGACATCTTACGGCCGTCAGACATGGTGGATGAAGTAATTTCAAAGTGAAGGTTGTCTTGCAACGAGGACGTGAAGAGAGTAAAGAAGGAGCAGTAGATGAATGTAATGGAATGCGTTTGATGCTGTGCTGGGGATGTTTGGAGGCGGGGTGGCGAGTGTTATATAGTGAGTATGAACATGCGTTCACGCAAGTTGCATCGGAGACGTAGTCGGCCTCTTGCAAGGCTCGCGATAACGTAGTGTAGGAATAGCCACGGCTGCAGGGCTGTTCCCGCCGTTGACATAGTACGCCATGACCCACATTTGGACCGTGAGTAGATCCCAGCTGTACCGGGTCATGCTTGTAAAGACCAGTCAGCGGACTCGACGGCGTACTGAGGCTTGAGAAAGCGTGGAGAGGTGTGAGGGTAGCATGGTGTTGCCGGGTGTATTGTCAGTATGGCAAACTAAGCACGCAGGAACCGTGCGTCTGCATCGGCAAGCAGCCTATTTTCGATGCTACGACATATGGCTCTCCTCCAGCTGCAATGAGACAGCTTTGTGCGGGCTTGCTTCAGCAGCCCTGTGGGCGCCACACGGCAAGTCAGGTTAGCAAGGGTGCGCGGGTAGCCTGCTCGGGTAAGGCAGCAAACGCCATGCAGGCCATTTCAGCCGCAGCACGTGGTGTGATTGGGTGGGGGCTATAATTAGCGGGCAGCCCTCGCGTGCTTGTCCGCTGAGTATGAAGCCAAGTAGAGGCCCGCGTAGGCTCGACATGCCGTCGTAAAAGTGAACAAACGCTCGCGAAGGCACTGGCTGCTCAAGCGGTGTCAGCCACAAGTCGGCTGTGCTGGGCGCGCCGATGCGGTGGACCAGTAGTATGACGTCGATGCTGCGGTCCCTGAGTTGGATGCAGACAACTACAGCTGAAATGGTATGCAAACCTGGTGTCATGGACGAATGGGCTCCAATTCCAGGTGGAGGCATGGCTGAACAGGCCATGTTGACCTCGCGCGGACTCTCGTTCACGATTGCGCTTATGCAGGAGTACAGTCTAACGTCTTTATTCATTATGCTGCTCGAGCACTTCTGACGTGTGAGAGGTCGTGTCATGCTACCTGTGATATCGTCATAGTTGAGATGGCGGGCCTGCCTCAGCGACCCACTTCCCTCGTCGTCGTCTCATCTTGTCTAGCTTTTAGTCTTTGTCTGCGATTGACTGCAGGCGTTCATCGATCTCGTCCTCGGTGAGCGCCCTGAATGCCGACTCTGTGCCCTCCTGACCGCCGGCCTTTGGCCCTCCCACGATGCCAATCTCCAATTCGCCCTTCTTGAAATCCACCGACAGCACCGTGCTCAATGCGGTGATGGCCAGCTCGACCACGTCCTCCCAGCTACCCTCGGCATGCTCCTTGTTCTTCAGCTTCTTCTCGAGGAAGTTGAGCGCCTCCTGCGTCTTGGGGCCCGAGGCGGTTGCCTTGTAGCCAACATAGTAGCCTGCCGGATCGCACTTGTAGAGCTGGGGGCCGAACTCGGAGTCGAGCGAGATGAGCGTGGTGGCAACACCGAGCGGCCGCATGTACGCCTGCGTCCTGCTTAGCATATAATACACGTCCCATTTAAGCCTCACTTACGCGCTGCGTGTACACCTGGCTGATGTTGGCTATCCTCTTGGCGAGCACGTCGCAGGGCATCTCATAGCCATACTTGTAGCGAAATTCGGCAGCCTCGCCCCGTGCTCTGCTCACAGAGGCCCTGGCATCGGCAATGGATCCTGTCATGACACAGCCGACCGAGGGCGACAGTCTGAAGATGTGGGACACGGAGGAAGGGTCGATGAGCTTGTCCTGCATATATGTCTTAGTGCCCTTTGCCCTTGCGCCTGCCGTGTGCAGCCCCTCGTGCCTGCCATACGTACCGGCACCTTCTTCTGCGAGATGACTACCGCGCAGTCCTTGCCCCGCACGCCCAGTGATGTGATGTTGGCTGCCGTAATCGCCTTGAAGGCATATTCTGCCGTGTGTTAGTAGTGGCAAGCAATGCAGGCCAAGCTTGGGAAACAAGCAGTGGCGGGGGGTCTAGAGGTAGAGCTGCATCCTCCACTCTCTCTACCTGTGTGGTTTGAATGGGAATGAAATGGAATTTGCATGACAAGCCAGGGAGGGGTACATACCGACTTGATAGAGACGGCCTTGGTCCGAAAAGATGGTAATGTGTCGGTCGTAGCCTGCGCTTCCTACCGGGCAACTGTTAGCATATATGCGGTAAACAGCTGGTCGGCAGCTCCTACGCACCAGACATGATGGCGGACCGGGTGTTTGCTTATTGTCAATGGCCGGCTTCAGCTTCGGCAGTATGTGGAGACAGTTGTAAGCTCCAAAGGCGCGGGATCCAGATGGAGGGGGCGAGGGTGTCGGTGATGGCTGCCACCATACGCGTTGCTTGTGGCCTGGAGCTCTGGGGTCGCCGGCACCTGGTCTGTGCCTGGTTAGTAGCTGCCCCCGAAATTCTCTGCCTGCGACGTCTCATTCGACCTCGACTATCGCCCAAGGCCTTCTGCTCCCAGCTGATTCGGTCATGCGCGATGTGAAATAGCCTCTGTATACTATGCCATCTGCACCCATATTCCACATCTGATCATGGCTCAAGACGGCGCAAGAGTTCCCGCCTGGCGGAGACTGGGCCTCGCCCTGAAAACCCAAAATCACACCGGAGTCGCCGTACCTGCACATCAAGCATCATCAAGCGACCCAGCACGTCCTGACACCTATGACAGTCAAGACGTCGCCCAACAGCAATCTCATGTGCCCGATGAGCCTGCCATAAACGGCAAATCGCCAAAGCTCGGCAAGCGAAAACATCATCATGAGCCAGCTGAGGATGATACCCAAGAGCCCAAGAAGAGCAGGATTGCCAGTGCTGCGAGCCATGTCGCTGAAGTGGCCACTCATGTGTATCCCGTCGAGACTAAACTAGAGAATGCGACAGTGGCCGCAATCACAGAACAAGCTCCAATATCAGGGAGTGCCGCCAAAGGGGACTCTAATTACCGGAAGAAGAAGGAGAAGCCACCAAAGCGCCGGAAAGACAACGACAGCGCTCCCGAGGGCGGCTTTCAAGCCCTGACCAATACACGTGTGTCCGCTCTCTCACCTGACAAGCCTGCACCCGCGACAGGGCGTGCAACTTTACTTCCGTCAACTGAGTTGGACCATGCAAGCGCCGACGCTGTCCTGACCACGCAAAACCCCATCAAGAAGTCCAGCCGCAAGGATGCCTCTGTCTCACCACCACTGACTGACCGAAAAAAGTGTGTTGCCTTCACCCCAGACACCAAGAAGTCCGACGGCAACACTGGTCAGGATTACTTCAAAGCTTGGGTCGCGGAGCAGAAAGGTGACGGGCCCATTTCTCAGCCTCCAGAGGTCTCGAATTTCGTTCTACATTCACTCATAGCCGACGAGGAGAAGACAGCAAGACGCAACGGCCAACTCGATAAGAAACAGCCAAAGGAAGATATATCTAGTTCCACACTAGCAGATAACAAGTCGAATGAGAAGCAGGAACCAAAGCTGGTGACAGGAGAAAAGGCCATCTCCACCTCTGCAGAGCCGAGGCCCACTGCTGAGTCCTCTTCCACGCCGACTGCAGCGAAGGGAAAGAAGAAGGACCCATCAGTCTACATCAGATATCTCACTCAATACCACGACGACCGCCATAACTGGAAATTCAACAAAGCAAAGCAGAACGACGTTGTGGACAACGCATTGAACATATTCCGAATCCCAGGCCAGCATTCAGAAGCATTAATTGAATACGTTGCCGGTCTTCAGAGTGCAGGCGTCATCAAACGTCTACGCGAACGGTGCCAGACAGCGGTAAAGGACCTCAACGAACAGGACGCGCAGATGGACGACGCCGAAACGCGCAAAGTCGCTGAAGAGGAAGCAGAACAAGAGCGCATTTTGGAGGAACGAAAGCGAAGAAAGACCGAAAGTGACGTGGCGGTGTTGGCCGAGCATCCATACAGTGCTGGCTTCATCCGACGGCTTCAACGAAGGCGTGCTATGAACCTTTTGAACGCGCTCAGTCGTGCAGCACCAATATTACCAGTTGTCGCTCCAAAGACCTCACTCAATCCATTGATGGACCACGTCGAGCCACCGCAACAAATGGCACGCAAACGCAAGCGGAGAACGGACATATCCAGCGACGAGAGCAGTTCTGACAGCAGTGATGAGGATAGTTCGAATTCTGATTCTGAGGACAGCCAAGACTCAGAATCTGATACGGTATCCAAAATGACTGCCACCAGCTTGAAGAGCGAAAGCGAGAGCGAAAGCATTAGCGATAGCGAAGCTAATGCTAGCAACACTAGCAGTAGCGACGTTGATAGTAGTGACGACAGCGAATAGATGAACTAAGATAATAACCATTCTAGAAATACAAGTCTTGTTAGCGTTTAAGCTCAGCCTATGAGGCATTTTGGCCATGTCGCGCTATACGATGCGACTGGCCATTCACAGAAGGCACAGTAGTTCAGTTGAAGCGGCTGACGATGAGCAGAGATGAATATGGTCTCAGAGGTGACGAACACTGCCGTTGATGACCCTTCATGGTTCAGCCCGGCGCCAGAACCAGGTAAGGAAATCACCTAAATAAACATGTGACCATGGCGAAGGAGTATAACCATAGGAATGCGAGACACCTTGTGGGCGGCCGAGCGCCTGAGAACCTTCTCAAGAGTCTCAATATGGTAGACGCTTGGTGAGAATGTCAGCCTTTATCCTTAGCACTTCATGCCTTCTCGACCGAGGGGCATCATGGGATGACTACGTGTCAAGCTTAAGGGTGAAGTGATGTGACGACTGCTAATTGAGGCGCTGCGTTGTCGGCGATGAAACTTCACTTGGGCTCGCGTTCCGTCCAATCACGAGCAGGCTGCTCCTGCATCACTGGGGCGGAGCTCCAGCCGCCTCATCAGCCCCCGACAACGACTATACACTTGTCTCCCTCCAACTCCCCTCTTTGCATACGTATACTGGCATTGGCATAACGTGGCACCAGTATGGATGCTCCTTTTTGCATTGCCAATACCCACCTATCGCTACAAGACTGCCATGGCCCATCATCCCTCCTCCAGCTTCCTCTCCCACACTACTGCCTCCCCAAAGAGAGCAACTAGTTCCTCTCTTTGCTCCTCGTGAACCAGTCTATAGAGCAACCAAACTTTACCATTGGCTCTTGTCGAAGAAATTACCACCAAGACACGCTAAAACAATCCATAGAGACAGCCAGCGGAAGATGAAGGACCAGAAAATTTAATTTGATGTTCATACTGCATCTTAATGAATACCCTTCGGCAAAAAAGACCGAAAGCAGTCTCCACGACCATGAAAACCCCAACAACGCCGAAGCCGAGACAGAAGAATCGTAAAGAAAAATATACCATCATCCATCAATCAAAATCCACCCACGGACGATATGCACGCTAAAATAAAATCATTAATAAGAGATTGAGCTCGCCGAAAACACAGGGTATAAGGCAAATGCTTTTGGAGCCGCTCGAGGGTGATGAAGAACAAGGAGAAGCCACAGTTAGCTCCTTCGTCATCATGTGCTTCGGCGTATTCGTTGATTTATTGGGATAGGTGCGTTTACGAAAACGTTGGACTCGTCCGCGATGCGTGACTGCTTCTCTTCGTACTCGAGGGAAGACAACTTCAGGTCATCGATTTGTGCCTATTTGGTCAGCTTTCGGACGCGATGCTCTAGGAACCTCAAATTACCTTGGTCAATGGGGGTCCGATGGTAGTAATCAAGAAGCCGTCGCGTCCCTAGAGATTGCATGAGTACTTTGTTGTCTTTACGCGAAATCATCGACATGTACCTGGAAGGTGTACGGTCGAACGATTGCATCCGGCCCGCAATGATAGCGGATCTCGTTTTGGATTACGGCTCTTGAGATGCCGAAGCCTGGGACAAAGTACGAGTTTGGTACTGTCATGGTGTTTATCTTGCAACAGTCACGATGTTGGGGTGTTATGCGGCAGCTATGGTATCTGTTCGTGCGCTGATGATACAGGGAGGAGGTTGGGCACACCGAAGACTTATACATACCCGGCAGCCTTGCTGGTCGACACTCGGTTACCTACAAATATCTACACCGGACCCTCTCCGGATGAAGATGTGGTGCGTCGATTGCGACCAAGTCCCGCGTTGGGCTTGGATGCACTGATGCCGTTCGCCTCATTGTTCGCCCTGCGATGCCCAACCGACGCCATTGGGCACCGAGTAAGACCGACGTGGAGCACTCTTCTCATGGTCCACTCACAGAAATTCCCCTGCATTACCTGATATGTCTAGCAGATTCGACACACTACTACCGTTTTACAATATGCCTCATGTCTCGGCGCTAATGTCAGGCGCAGCCAACGCAACTGCCACGTCTACAGTGTAAAGGTCATTTCGAACGACTGCGCATGCTTTAAGACGATCTCTTTGCCACCACAATTTCAGACGAGCCTTACTGTATGCTTTCTTTTATCTACAGTCTACACCCTTCTGCAAAGGCCAATGTCAAGCCGCTGATGTTGTTCAAGCGCAACGATTATTGTGCGTAAAACGTCTTGGCTAAAAGATGGCACGCCGATCATAACCACCCGGGTTGGCTTCCGCGATCGTGACCAGCATTTCACTCCACAGTAACCGGACTGGGGAATTTGCAGCAAGTCGGTGTTCGAAAGTTCGGTCACTTTGGCTTCACCGCTCCGACCAACGAAGGATGCGAACATGGTAAGGAAACCCCTTCCACCACGCCCGCCCTGGGTATAAATGCATCCAACCATAAGACTAATCCAAGGCCGAACTAGTCAGCATACGTACCGCCACATCATTCACCATGACACTAGCATCATTGACGATACCCAGGTACTTGGGCTTCTCCGATGGAAGGCCAAAGCAGCGCCAGCGTTAAGCGGCGAGTATACACAGCTTATCTGTGAGGCCAGCCTGAACTACCCCGCTTGTCGTCTTCAACGGTCTAGTCCGACGCTACCAGGAAGATAACCCGGATTACAACATGGAGCATTGGTGTCTCCAACTGTGAACTGCATCACGCCCTTTACAGGCACCATGTTATGGGGCTGTTCAATTACGAGTGTCCACCCTCTTTATTACCATCCCGCCTTCCGGAACCGAACGCCCTCCCAATTCTTTGTGGCTCAGCAAACCATCCATCGTCTTGGAACTGTACTTCTAATCAAAGATCACTACCCAAATATGACTGAGCGGGAAGCCTCGGCTTCTGGGAGAGCCGACTGAGTTGCGTACACGTGTGCGGTTGCACGAACATGTGCCCAATGCCCAATATCCAAGTAATCCATTTCGAATGCAGGAAGCGCGTATCATATTAGGAGGGCTATCAGCTTCATGCGCCTGGCTTACCCCGCATGTTTTCGGATGCAGTCCCCCCATACATACGCCAACTCACCTTGCATGATTCGTCAAATGCAAAGCCGACGTCATACCTTCCTTTGGAAGCAACAGCCACGGCACAGCATACGTACATGCTCTCAGGGAACTAGAACAGCTGGACAACTACAGCCACGCCCAAATTCACCACGTCCAATTCTACGACTACCCCCGACAACTACAAGCAGTTTAGGATTTCTACAAATATATATAGAGCATTACGCTTTTAGTGAATTTTTTTTGCATGGATAGTCAATATTTTAGCTATGTTTTGAGCTGTTGTTGACTTTGGTGGGATCGCGGGTGTCCGACTATTCTAGTTCCCCAAGAGACATGATCAGATAAGGCGGAGTCTGAATACCGGGTTTTCTAGAGAATCGCAAGGTCACCCTTGCGGGAACAATGTCACACCACACCATCATTACACGAAAACAACTCCGCTGAGTAGGAGTAAGACAGCAGGATATGACACAGTCTGTCAGTCGGCTGCTATCAGCGGAAAGAGATAGTGCGTCTTTGTACTGCAATCAAACAAAAAGGATGAGTACATACTTTGCTGAGGCTGAGTGTAATGCCATGCTTATCTAATGAATGGTAGCTGAGCGCTTGGTCTACAAGTCGGATTTCAGGCACGATGCCCACTTTCGGTCACGCCTTGCATGTCTGCCCAACCGTTAACGCCTAGCAGTGATTGGCCCAGAACATGCAAAGAGCGGTATACCAAATTGCCAGGCAGTCATGATATGTTGAAGATCGCACAATTTCAAACTATGCATCCATGGTCCCCTGATGAATGAGCTGGTCAGGTTAATAAATACGCCCACTGAGTGCTTGGAAAACCCAAATTTCACTCCTCAGATTATCGAACATGAACTGTAATGTCAGTGTGCTCGCCCCTACTAAGGCCCTATTCTGACATGGCTGCTGCATCAGGCATTGGTTCTATACAATAATGGCCGCTTGCCATTCTCTGGTAGTTGTCCCTGATAAAAACGGATAGTGCGCGTCTTAAGTACTTGACGTCTGCGAGACGCACTCTAGTATGGTTTAGGTCTGGTCTCGTTCGAGGGCATAGTACACACGAATTTAACCCAACGAAGAGGGCAAAAAACAGAAGCTGTGATAGACACATAGACCTTCAGTGCTGAATGGTTTCGAATCAGCCTTCCGACACCCTCCTGTCGGCTACATTACCAAGGCCACGCCTCATGAGGACTATAGAACACTGATATGCTTCCCCAAACAGTTGCAAGCCTTACTATTGATGTCTACAAAAGACTGATACTTCTAGCGGATAGCCAAATCCTTTGAGTTGTTCCACATCTTAACCATAATGCTACCACGACACATGATCGAGGATGCGCAGATCATCACCACACTGTCAACCCAATAACACTTTACATACATAGTATTTGACGCTTCACCCAACGAGTTGATATCACCTTCCAGAATCGCAGCAGAAGAAAGGATATAACCTGGTTCAGAAGATAGTGAAAACTTTGAAGCATGGATTCGTGCGTACTTACAGTGTTGCCGTGAATCAGCAATACGCGTGCAATCACCTATTTAGCCTACCACACTTCTCGCAACTCCTGAGCGCAGCATGAACCACACATCGAACGTACTTCGAACACGATCATCGCTCCTGGTTGTGCATATTATCCGCTACAGAAAACACCGACCAATCCTCATTGGCCCTTCCGGGGTTCGTTGATCATACAGAGAACAGCATCAAGGCTTTTGTGGTTGGAATCTTCAACATCACTTTACTCACAATGGTACATGACGAATCCAGTGACAAGTTGTGGGGCAGAGATTATGGGTCAAAAGTGAGGCTCTGAGGATCCTATCCGAAAACGGTATATACGCTCTGCTGATCCCGGTGTATAAGTACTTCGCACCTAGAAGAGAACCGTTGACCGCTTACCTTACGACTTCATACTTTTGGGTGGAGATGGCTAGCTCAACAGGGTGGGCGTACCAGGTATATGGATCCCTTGATAACTGCGAAGTAAGGCGGCCAATAATATAGGGTGGCTGCGGGTACATTGATAGAACATGGGGCGGGTCCAGGTGTCGATCTCTACCTAGAGTCAATGCGGAACCACATTGAATTTTGCTCATTGTAGACGCGCACCATGTTAGTTTCGAAGTTTGGACTCATGAGCCTTTTAAAAATAGGCTTTTCATGTAGAAGTTGACGCTGTTTTCTACTATTGTCTGATGTCTTTCGCTATCGTGAACTCGCATATGGATGAATTTCGACTTGTGTTGCTACGAGGCAGTACAACTACATGGGGCTTTACAGAATAAGAACTATAGTTGATCAGTAAGATGCAATGCGCCAAGGAAATTGCTTTAGTGCTAGTCTTGAGCAAGGCATTGGGCAACTTGGGATAGTTCAAGAGGATGCTATATAGTAGTGCGGTACATGGACGTAAGAAATGCGGTGCCGAATTTGTTGCCAATAATATACAGCACGAGTTGAACCCGCAAATTAGGGCTTGAGCTACAGCTAGCGAGAGAGGTAGAACACATCATATTCTCCGTCTTGTCAGAATGAAGTACTTGAAATGCGGCTGTTACCAACAAATTATCTGGGTAGTAAAATAATATGTATTCAATGTCAGTAATTTAGAGCATAGAATCCAGGTCGCCTCGTCGTCTCGACGCGTGGTTTCTTCGTCGAGTGGGAACCATGCTCACTTGATTTAGATGTTTTTGGTTGTCAGCTTCAGCTGCAATGTTTCAGACATGTAGAGAAAAGGAAAGCGTCTTAGTCAAGCTCCGTAGAAGTGTTCACGTGTTCTACGTCAGGCAGAGCATGGTCGGATTTGAAGATGATTAGGCTGGGCGTGCCAGTGTATGAACCCATTATGGCGGATGACGGATAATGTGCGATCCTTCAGCATTGATCCATGGTTTGCTCGCGTATCAAACTTTGCCACATTCTTATGCGCGTGGTTGCGGCCGATCTAATGGTAGTGTACTCCTACTAGTGCTAGCGCTTTCACCAATTCATTCAAGGCCAGCCATGAGTTGCTCATGATGTTGAGAGTGCGGGGAAGATATCCAACAACGACGGACATCGTAAGCTGGGCCAAGATGACCCAGCCACTGTTGCTGACGCACCACCACTGCCCGGTGGGCGATTTTATGCAAACATTGCAGGTGGTCAAGTTCATGTCTTCAATCGACACGGTAACACTGCTAACTAGAAGGAAATGTTAGGCGATTCTGCTACTCTCATCCATACCTATATGACAGCGAAGCAAATTTCCAGATTCAGTGACAAAATTGTCACAGCTCGACGGTCTCGACCACGAGATGATCAACAACGGCAAGAATTGCCCGATGCACCGGCGCAAGGGCGACCCCATTGAAGGCGGTATCGCGGTACAGAATTTGCTCACGCTCTCTTGTGAGTGGTCGAATAAGGAAATGAAAGGGCGTGTGCGGGCTAACCCCACAGAAAAGGGTAAACATGGCCGGCTGTGGTTCGTTGTGTTTCGCGTGCATTTAGCAGCACGGCAGGGGCAACACCATGTTGGACTCAATGACGGGTGCTCGGCCAGTGCGTGGTGGCTACGAGCTGACTTGTCTAGAACATGCTGTCTGCAGGCGCCGAAGGGCTCAGTGTACACCTATGTACAGTAGAGTACGAGAGGAGCAAGATGAGTGTATACCCTATGGTAGCCAATAGGGAGCAGGGGCGAGCCAGGGTCCTGTCTGTACATGGCGGCTGGCACCGGGTACCTCGCAGCAGCAGCAGCAGCAGCAGTAGCAGCGATGCAGTTCATGTCGGCAGCGAAGGCGGTGGTGGAGCAGATAGCGTGTACCGTTTTCTGTATAGTAAATACCATGTACATGAATACATAGCAGTAGGTGTGTTATCGATGGGGGTGCGGGACTCGGATAGATGAGGCAGGTGTTCGGTGCAGGCCTCGGCTACAGGGAAATAAATAGATTAGAGTTGGCGGCTAAGCGGCTTGCGGGCTTGGGGCCAGCCGTCAGGTGCAGCAGAGGGTGCAAGAGGCAGCGTGCCGTCTGCCCTACATACTGTTACTGCTACTGTGTATCCAAGGCTCCCCACGGCAACGACGTACGACGTTCAAGCGTTTCGAATCTTTTTGTCTCTGTGCATGTTGAATCTTGACATTGTCGTCGCCCGCGCGCACAATTCAGGTCCCGGCCCAAGCGGATACAGGCGAAACCAGGCACGCCCCACCCCCAACGCCTCATCTTACGACGCTACTGCTGCGTCTCCCCTCAGGCCCAGCTATCGCTCCCTTGCCCATCATCAACCACCGCCCGCCTGCTGCGCATCGACGACGTTTGCACTTTGTTTGTTCTTCGCTTGGCTGTGGTCGTCGTTGTCGTCCTTTTCTGTTCATCGTCACTCGTTACTTCTTGTCCCTTGCCCCTTCATATTATTCTGCTCGCCCGCCTGCCCACCTGCCCGCCGCTGCCGCCTGCCGCCTTTCGCCCTTGATACCCGTTAGCGCCGCCATTCCCCCATCGCTCCTTCTTTGTCCTCCTTCACCAGCCTCTGCAACACCCTCCTCTCCATCGCACACTGGCATATTCACGGTACGACGCAGCAGCCAGAACGCGTCGCACCACGTCGGGTGCGCCCATAGCTGACAGCGGGCCCTCTTTACTTGTTTGCCCGCCCTCTTGCTTTCTGCTTCTGTCCCAGCGACTGCTGATCCCCTAAATACCCTCGCCATGTCTATCCGTGCGCTCAGAGGTACCGCCCGCGCTCTAATCAACGCCCACCGACCACCCTACTAACACCATGCCAGATGCCGAGCGCGTCTTCCGCCTGGACAAACGTTGCAAGCTGTGCGAACAGGCGCCTCTGTCCTGCGAGGGCATCACATGTCCAAACAACCAGGTCTGCGTGCAAAACTCGCGCACATGCGATACGTGCGCCTCTGTCGCCTGCCAGGTCGACCCCATCGCCTCGAGTCCAGCTCCTGCCAACAAAACGAATGTTGGTGCCATCGCCGGCGGCGTCATTGGCGGCGTCGCCTTCATCGCCATCCTCACTTTCGTCGTCTGGAAGTATTGCCTAAAGGGAAAGAGACGGCCCGTGTCGCAGGAGGCTGAATGGCAAGAGGTGGACATGTCACAGCAGGAGAAGGCCGAGAACGACTTTCAGTCACGGCGCAGTGCGCGAGCTTCCACGCACACCGTTGCCTCGATGGCCTCTTCTGTTCTCACCCGTGCTTCCAATATCATTCAGATCGCCTACATCCCCGGTGTCACCAACCGCTCAGGACCCGGATCCCCCGACCTACTCGTTCCGCCCGTGCCTCCAATTCCCGCCATGTCACCGTCGTCGGGCATGACCAGCCCTTACTCGAATGCCGACCAGCACTTCTTTGTTCCCGATTTCCGCGACTCCATCATGTCAGCCAGCACCGCCGGTCGCACGAGCATCGCCCCGAGTCTCGCACAGCGAGGCAGCGTTGCATCGACAATGTACCGACAAAACGCCATTGTATCCCCACTACCGGCACAGACTATTGTGCGCGGAAAAGCCGCTGTTGTCAGCGTCAAGTCGACTGCTACCAACAGCCCAGCAGACACACCCAAGGAATTCGACACACCACCCGTACCGCAAATTGACCCCAAACACGGTATAAAACCTATCCGCATCCACATGCCTGGCGTCAGCCCCGCCAATTCTGTCCGTAGCACTGCGCAACTAGGTGGCGTCAAGGCCCTTAACATCACTAAGAAGAAGAGCATGGATGTTACCCCACCCAAGAGTTCTTCCAACTCACTAGCGAGCGACGAGCGAACCCTAGTCAATACTCCCGAAGTTCTTGTTGCCGCGGCGCGACCACTGACTGGTTACTCTACCACCTCAAGCGACGATGGCGTTGCCCACTCGCGCGCCCGGCGAGGCAGCCTAGCATCAGAATCTGAGGAAGAGTCAGATGATGACCACGCACGCGCCAAGCAAACACTGTTCCGCAACAGCTCCACCAGCTCCCGCGATTCAGGTGTTACTGAGATCCAGGATAACACGCCTACCATGGACCGCAGCCCATTCACTGACAGCTCCTCGCTCGAGCCACCACGGCCGATGATGTCACAACGAATCACATCGTACGATACTTCACGCACGCCAATGACACCCATCGTCGAAGAAGCAGCATCAAAACGTGGAAGCACCGTATCCAGAAGGGATCAAAGCCCCTTTCACGATAGCAATAAGAGCGAGCTGTAAACAACTGCCCAACCTTCACCAGAGCTCTTTTTTACACGGCGTTCTGGGGACCAATAAGCCCGTCCAAGTCTAGGAAGTTTGGGAAGAGCATGATTGATATCATGCTGTCGAGGGTATCTAGCCACTGTGGCGCGTCACATATATTTCATTAAAACCAATTTCACTTCTGACAGGTCTGGGCATGACGAACGGTCGAGATCTGGCATCTCGGATGCATTATTATTCCCCTTTCATTTATTGATATCCAAGGATCTTGTCATGATCTCTCTTTGTTTTTTCATATTTTGTCGTCTAGCGTTGACGTGTGCGTGTTGCGACGGACCCTGCCTACCCAGCGCGACTTTTTTACACTTTCAATTGTATGTACTTTGACAGAGAGCAACCGGGGTGAATACTGCCTAGGTTGGGATGCTATAGTTGCTGTATAGTAGAAGGAATTGAGACACCTTTGTGATCTTCCACATGTGTCTTCAATGTGTGTCTCAGATACAGGAATCAAAGAAAGCATAGGCGTGATTGCAGTACAAATGCAGTTGTACAAGTAGATAGGTCAAGGTAGGTAATTGGGTGGATAAACTGTCAAGTTGATATTCTACAGGGTAATGCAGTTTGTGTTACGTTTGGATTGTTGGATTGATCACTTATTGTTATGACATGCTAAATACGTATTCTCACATCTGCCATGTACGTGCGAGTGAAGTGGTGTGATGACAAAGCAAAAGCATGGTGTAGCTGTCGTAGGTGCAGTACCAGGATATACGAGTGCTGCAAAAAACAGTTGAATGCCAGTTTCACTCTACCTGCAAAACCAGCACGCACGCACACGCACACGCATACCAATACCAATACCACTCGGTTGATGTACTGCTAGCAGTGGTGTGTATTGGTTTTGTAGATGAAAAGTTACTCTGACGCAGTCGTCGTGCGTTGAGTTTTTGTGGAACGCAGACTAGCAAACGATGACGATCGATCAAGCTTTGACTTGCAGGCTGCCCATCCGCACCATGTCTAGCATGCCTATCCGCTCATCTGGTTCTGACCGGTGGAAATAAGAAGAAGCATTGCCAGTCTGGGGAAGCGGGAGCGGGACGAGAATATCAATAGCTTGCCGGCTGGGAGGGCGTCTGGCATATCGAGCCCCATGTCTCAGCTGCAGTATCTACAGCTGCAGTACACCTACAGGTACTGCCGGCTGGCTGGCCTTGTCAGCGTCCGCTCGCGCTACTTGTACACCGACATGGAGATGACGATGGGCATCGGAAAGAAGAAACGCCATGCAGCAGAAGCGGGGCGTGATTGGCACGGCGGTGCCAGATGCCGCTGCGTAGAGGGTACGGATACTTTGAGCGGCTACATGTGCGAGGCGACGTGGATCGACGAAACATGGGTGAATCGACGTCTGGAACGGGACCGGCAAGTGGCAGAATCGCAGTAAGGCAGCCGTTGGGGGTGACGGTTGTAGTGGTGCCAATAGCTCAGCTTCTGGGGACGGACGAAACGCTGGTAGATGGGATGGGCTGGCTAGGGCGTGGGCAGCGTGTAGGAGGTTCTTGTCGCAATGAGATGGACGAGCACGGGGTTTTGGGGGTGGCTGATGGGGGGTGACAGTGAGGTTCCTTTACAGTACACCTACACCTATGTACATACGGAGTACAGTACACACACACGATCACGAATCACGATGCGGTGGCGGGTGAATGCCGCGGAGTCACGACTCGCCTGCGTTGGAAGCGAGCCAAAAAGGGGGCTGCAGACGGACGCAGTGGGCGTTCCGTGGGAGGCGGTGGAGGATGCATGGACATGATTGGCCCCAGCGGCGGCTAGTGCAGGCCTTTGATTACGAACCCGGTCAAAGTCACGTTATCAGCAGCGGCTTGGCGTTGGCTGCGTCACTCCCAGAAATTGCTGAACTCGTCCTGTCCTCTGACCTCATCGCGAACGCCTCACTGTCATCGTCACCACGAGCACAATCCCCGTCCGCGCCGGTTTTGAGCCTCATTGAGCCCGCAGCCAGCAGTCTGCCAACGCGCATCCACAGCACCGGATCGTAATAGAGTCGTGCACAGCAGCGCGACGGACGAGAACCACCGAACCTGCACTCCGGCCTGCAGACCGTCACCCCAGGGGCTTGACGTCACTATTGACTTTGCGCACGCAGCCATCAGCCATTGCGACCAGCTCGCCGGCGGTCAACAATATTCATCATTCACATCAGAGATTGAGACGGCCCTACCCCGCATCGGCTGCCCTCGATTCCTTTTGCTGAGGTACGTAGTTGTGTCGCGCCCGTCGCTGCTGTTATCGCTTGCCGACCGCTTTTGCCACGTCCCCAAACGTCTGCAACAGCCAGCAGCCCTCTTGCGCCCGCCCTTTGCCCTGCTCTGCTCTGCTCTGCTCTGCTCTGCGCCTATCGCATCGGGTACCTGCACCGTGTAATCCTCGTGTGCGCTGACTCTGCTGTCGACAGAATAGTGTGACTTGCCAGCTTCGAGTCGGTAGCGCGCGCCCCGTTGGTGAGCAGCGCAGTCAAGTCGCGTGTGGAGAGCAAAGAGAGGTCAAGGCCCGAGAGTACCACAGCCGATCGCCCAGCACCCAGGACACCGCTGCTACGTCACCACCCCAAAGTATGGCAGCCGCAACTCAAACTGCCCGAACCTCCTCCCCGTCTGCCACCATGTCCTCCCCCAAGGACAGCAAAAATAGTCTTCCTCTTGCGACAAAGACAGCCGAAGGTATGTACCATCTCCCTCGCCTGCGACTATCATGTCCTGTCCTGTTGTCCCTACCGTGTTACTACCACCTGCACCGACTTGCCCTCTTCCCTATTCATCGTGCTGCATTATGCGTGTGTATACATCATCGCTTCCGTCTTCACTCCTTGGTCGTCACGGTGCAGACGCATGACTAACCTTGCTGTTTCCGCAGAGCCCGTAAAGCCCGAGTCTTCTCCAAAGGTACAGCGTGAGTAGATCCCCTTCCCATTGCCATCGTCGACGCCCCGACGCTGTCGCCCATCTTCATCCCCCATGATGCTAACCGCCCGCAAGCTGCGACGACGGAAGCCGCCAGCGCCGCAGACGCGAAGCCTGCCACGTCAAATGCTCAGCCGTTGGCGCCTCCACCCAAGCCCGCACCCACAACGACTGGCGACACGCCCGACTACTTCAACACGGTCCACAATCCCTTCTCGCTCGAGCCCAACGTCTTCGAGCAGTCGTTCGGCGGTGAGTCTGGAAATCTACAGACGCCAGGCGGCCGTCCCATTCTTCCGCCCGTCGCGAACATTACGTCACCGGCACCGCTGCCGGGCATCACGCCTGGTTGGCAAGGCTTACGTGCAGGCCCCTTGAGCCCTGCTATGCTAAGCGGCCCGACTGGACAGACAGATTACTTCAGTGAGTCGTTCCGAGGATTTCCCACGCCCAACGAGTCCTCTCTGCGAACCGGCCTTACTCCTGGCGGCGGTGGTTCCATGTTCCCTGCGCCTAGCCCCAATACTCAAGCTATTTTCAACCTCCAGGGTGCCGGTGTAACGCCTGGAACTGCCGATTTCCAGCAATCGGCCCTGCGCGCTGCAGCACAACACCAGGCTAACAACAAGTCTACATCCAACGCTCCCACATCGCAACCCGAAGTAGCAACAGCAGGAATGGATCGCCCAAACAACTACCAGCAGGCGCAACAGCCACAGCAGCGGACCCAGAATGACCCATATTCTAATCATGACGTCAGTAGTGCAGCTAATGACCTGCTCTCTTTCGCCAGCCAGAACGGTGCTGCACGTAACAACCAGCCACCCTACTCAATGGCACCCCAACAGCAATCGATGAATGCAGGGCACATGCCCGTCCAGCCCGTCAGCGCCAACCACAGTCGTCGTGATACCAAGGGTTCCATTAATAGCGTTCAATCTGCAGAAACCGGCGACTTCTCAGAGAGCGGCCAGAGTGAGCAAAACAAGACTGGTACACGGTCACGTGCCAAAAAGGGTGCCGCTAATGGCAAACAAGCTGCCGGAAACAAGCGCAAGGCCGACGACGCGCCCAAGAACTCCAGAAAGAAGAGCAACGCGAACCAGACCATGGGAGATGAAATGGACGAAGGCGACTCAGATGAGGAGAACAACATCAAAGAAGAGGAGTACGACAGCAAAGGTCGAAAGATGACTGACGAGGAGAAACGAAAGAACTTCCTCGAGCGTAATAGGTATGTACAAACAGTTTCAGCCATCTGCTACATTGCTAACATGTACAAGGGTTGCTGCACTCAAGTGTCGACAGCGCAAGAAGCAGTGGTTGGCCAACCTTCAAGCTAAGGTGGAGCTGTTCAGCACTGAGAATGATGCTCTGTCAGCCACTGTCACTCAGCTCCGCGAGGAGATTGTCAATCTTAAGACACTCCTTCTCGCCCATAAAGATTGTCCAGTGTCGCAGGCTCAGGGCCTCCACGGTGCTGCTATGAACAACTTTCTTGGAAGTGACATCAATCACCAAAACCCGTACGGCATCGCTCAAATGCAAACCAATGGTGTACACATGATGCCGATGCAGCAAGGCCAGATGATGAACCGGTTCGTATACCCATCCCATCCACCCCGACAATCCTCTCCCGAGACACAACAACATGGCCGCTATCAATCCTAAGACCAAGACAGTCGCTCACTCGCGTCCAGATAACTGGGAGTAATCTTGGTCTGATCATGTCACGCGGGCACACCGCCATTACCATGACTCTTTGTTGTGGCAATGATGCAATGCGCACGCATCGGCAGCATCGACGATCACGATCCGCCCCACTGCCATATTTTAATTTACATCACTTTCCCTTCCTCTCCTTACCAGGCGCATTGTCGTTACTCGCAATGCATGAATTGGGCGCTTGGCGTTGCGTCATCGTTGCGTCTCACACCAAGGAAACGCAACAACACACTCCCTGGCAAGACCAAAATACATTTTGCACCTTTCCTGATCGGGCCAGATGGCTGGAGCGACAGGAAAACATGGGGTTGGCGACTTGCTGCACACGCGAACACGAATCTTCTCCTTGTCGTTTTCGATGGTCGATGCGACGACTTTGTTCTTCCTTCCCTTGAGTAAAATGTCCATCGTTGACGTGTATATACGGCTGTTTGTGGGTTCACATTTTGGATTGAGACTGGCATGGAAGGCGTTGGGTTATCGCTAGGTGATTGCCGGGGTGTCTGATTCTGCGTCCTGAGATCCCTAGCTGGGAGGCGATTATACACTGGATCATTCTTTTCTTATGATTCTAGTTTGACGTACTTGAAGCGCGCCAGTCTAGAGTTGCGCTCGGCGTTGGGGAATCTCTTGTTTACTTTTAGCTTCGAACTTTAGGCTTTGGGTCTTATTTTTCTTATTCTCTCCTGGGCAATGTAGCATACTCTTCTGCATACCCTAGTAAGCCTCATTTGCTTCTCGAGTCTACGGTAAGCAATAAGGTCATGGTGTAGATGAAGGGAAAATATCTGCATTCAATAGGGCGCATGTAGATTATAGTGCGTGAGCCAGGCATGTAGGGGTCGTGTACGTATACGTCAGCAATCGTAGACGTTTTTCTCAGATGATGTCTGATGTAGTATCGAGCAGTGGTTGTTGCCATCTCATACTTGTCAAACTGATGTTCGAATTACCATCAACCCATGCACAGATATTTGCATACCAACGTTGCGACTATAGCACCGCATTGGCACCGCATTCTCTTTCAGAGCAACACATGCATGCACTCCAACTGGCCATGTGTGTATCCACGTGGTATGTGTGCCTTTACTCCTACTTGTCTATGTCTCACACGCGTAGTCTCCCCGTTTGCAAAATCCACTCCTACAACCCCGCTTACCCCACCCTCTCATCATCAGCTCTCCCACTGTCAATAAAATACCAATCCAGCACCAGCGCCTTCCGTCCTTCTTACCTAAGCTCAAATCAAATTTGTATATATATTTATGATAAATGGATGATTTGTCATCAATCAGCTAAGGCACTTTGGCGGGTAAGTTCAATTCCTCCTCTCGCCAATGATATATATACTGACGAACAGCCAGAGTGGTTAACGCGCTGGCCTGCTAGTCCTATAATGGGAAAGCCAGCCAGTTCCTTCGGGAGCGTGTGTTCGAATCACACAGGTGTCGCTTTGAACCAATTTTTTTGCTGAAACTGTAGTTTAGCAGGATTTGCCAGGTTGGTTGTAGAAAGATGAAAGGAAATATGAAGATCGTGTGTAGGTAGCATAGCCCTTTACGTTTTTTTTTGTGGTAAGGATTTGTTTGTACTAGGTAGTTTATCGTAGGTTGCCACAAAATGGAACATTCAGTCTGGGTACATTTTTCTTTGGAGTAGACAACCGAAGTTTATTGATAATGTGTTACTCGTTCCTTATGATTATGGGAGCACCATGGTGTTTAGCAGGAATCTGTGAACGTTTTATATCTAAACGCTAGTATGAATGAGCATTCATTATGTTTACGAACATGTCTACACGGGTTTCTCGGTGGAAACGAACCTCCTAACCATTAATGCTATCGTCCTTGGAACGAAGGTTTTCTGTAGCTCCCCCTATCTTGAAAGACCCCGTAGGCTTCCTACATGGCACTACACATGTCGGGCCCTTTACTCCTCCCTCCATCCTTGGTCGTCGTCTTTGCGCACGTCCTCGCCACATCCTCCAGCACCTCCCTACACAACTCACCCGTCAAGGCACTGCATTCGGCATAATGATCACACAACATTGTCTGTGCCGTCTGCAATCCTTCATGCGGCATAACGCTCTCCCCTTTCCCTTTCTTGTCGGGCCCGTGCTCCTCGACCGTCCACTGCTTGCGCAAATCACGCTTCAAGCCTAGCACCATAACGGGCAAGTTCTCGTCATATGCGAAGTGCGCGTTAACAATAGGTAGCCAAGTTGAGTATAAGGAGTTGAGCGTAGACCGTGACGAGATGTCGTAGCAGAGAATTACAAAGTGTGGGTGCAGCAGCGTATAGTGTGTTGGTGAGGAGGTGTCATAAAATTGCAGGCGGTAAGGGCGGTTGTAGAGTGTTATGTCAAAGGCGTAGGGCTGGTCGCTGGGACGGAGGACGGGGAGGGTGTAGGGTGGGAAGGTAGTGCTATCTTTGGGTTGGATGCCGAGGGACAGCCGACTGGGGAGTACAATGTTAGCTAGACCGACGTACGCAGTGATGCTGCATGCACTCACGATAAGAAGGTCGATTTGCCTACATGGGCATCGCCGAGCAGCAGCACAGTGACCTCGGGTGAGAGTGGCGAGTACTCCATTCTTTGTTTTCGGTGGCCTTTTGAGGCGCGAACATGGTTCAGAGCGGCTTCATTGTTGCGGGTTGGTGGGAGAGAGTCGCGCCTATCGAACGGGTTTTCGGCATGTTTGGGCGCGGAGGTACTTAGGTACCGGTAAGTAAGCTAGACTTTTCTTGGCGCAACCTCGGACCTTCACTGCAACGTCAGACATGGATAATGTCAACAACGAAATGCCAAGCGATAAATTCAGAGGAGTTTTAGACATTAGACATTATTTGTTTTGATGCAGACTGCTAAAGTAAACTCGCTAGGGGCATCATTCGTACGTCAACGCCACCAATCAAAGTAGTATCCAAATATAGTACAAGAACCCTCGTAATCAGACCTCAAAGCAAATGCGGTCGCTAGAAGAAACTCCAACTTGCAGCATGTACGCATCGTCTCTCTAAAAAGGAGTGTTTTTGCAGCTTTCAAGGCTGACGGGCGCGTGAGAAGGGCAATCTTGCTATAGCTGCTGTGAATGAGTCGTACTGATCTCCTACTTCTTCGCAGACTGCTGATACGGCAGCATCGTTGGCGTATTCGAGATGCACTTGAGCAACACGGGGGTTGAAGAATGCTTGAGGGAGGCTGCGATATTGCCCGTTGGCATGATTGGACCGTAATATACCGACGGCGAGAGTCTTTCAATCGTCTCGGCACTATCAGTGTTGCGCTTATTGTGGTGATCGATGCTCTCATCTTCCCAACACTCGTCAAAATCCTCATCTTCAGCCTCCTCATCTACCTCGCCCTCCTTCTCCGTCACAATCGGCCTCTTTTCTGCTTCCCGTTTCTTCAACCGCACATGCTCCTCTTTGGCCTCTGACCCAGAATTCCTCCAACGGAAGCATATCAAGCTCTGAGGAGCTGAGTCGTACACAAACTTGTGCCAAGTCACTCACGTGAAACTGTTCCATGGTTGGTTACTCTTGTTGGCCAATGATAATAGGGTCATGTCGGGTGAGAAAAGCGGTTTGGAGCGGATGCGACTACCGGTACTGCCGACGTGCATACTGTTGTGTGCTTTTTTGAGGGGATCCGGATGCAGGGCAGGGTAAGCCAAAGTTAAATATAAAGCAGCTGCCACCATCGACCTGGCCCTGCCCACACTCGCATTAAACCGCTGGCCCAAACGTGGGTGTCTGTCGGCGGTCGTAGTCGGCTAAACGTCATCTGTCACGGTTTCCCCGCATCGCACAACGAGAGGCTACCTAAGCGCCATAGCCCACGTAGGAGGACGGTGCGGACAGTGCAAGCAATCAATATGCGTATACACGATGTAATGTGCGTATAATACACAATACACCATGTGTCGGTGGGGTGGTCATGTCATGCACCTCAGACGTGCCAGAGGGGTTTGACGTCTGCTCGGCTCTCGCACCAAAGCCATACCAGCCATACCGCACCTACCGGTAATCTACATACAGTAGGTACCCCGCTAGCGACTCCATCGAACAAATCCCGCCATCTCCCGAGTGCCTTCGCCGTTTGCGCCATTGGAACCGCGGCCGGCAACCAGCAACGTCGTTTCCCAGTGTCTTGTCGACTTGTTCCCGAGGTTATACGACAGCACTCACTCACTATGAAGGTTGCGACCACTGCGCCCGGTGCTTTGCGGGCTGCGACTTCACTTGCACGCCTTCCTCGCCAACAGACTTACAGTTTTGCGACGAGCTGCTTAGCTTCCCGTACTATTGCGACATCGGCCCGGCTGTCCAGACCTCAACGAAGCGCAAACAGCCTCGCAGCCACGACGACGCTGTGCTTGCATAGCCGCATTGGTCAGTTCAGGATGGCGTCTTCTACGGGCATCAGCAAGATCAAGGTCAAGAACCCGGTGGTGGAGCTGGATGGCGACGAGATGACCAGGATTATCTGGCAGGTTATCAAGGACAAGGTGCGGCGCCATGCAGCAGAAGGCACAAGCAGCCTCTTGCTCACCCTCCTCACACTCACACTTGGCAGTTTATCCATCCATATCTCGACATTGACCTCAAGTACTACGACCTTGGACTTCCCTACCGCGACGAGACCAACGACCAGGTGACGCTCGATGCCGCTGAAGCCATCAAGAAATACTCGGTCGGCGTCAAATGCGCCACCATCACGCCGGATGAGCAGCGGGTGGAGGAGTTCAAGCTCAAGAAGATGTGGCTGTCGCCCAACGGCACCATTCGGAACCACCTGTAGGGACAAGACTGGCGCATAAGACAGAAGCCCCGCTAACAGCATGCCGCAGAGGAGGAACCGTCTTCCGTGCACCCATTGTCATTCCCACCATCCCCCGCCTCGTGCCCGGCTGGAAGCAGCCCATCATCATCGGCCGCCACGCTTTCGGCGACCAGTACCGTGCAAAAGACCGCGTCATTCCTGGCGAGGGCACGCTGGAGATGGTCTTCACGCCCAAGGGTGGCAAGCCCGAGGTCATCAAAGTCTACGACTTCCCTGCCGACGGCGGTGTCGCGCAGACACAGTACAACACGACCGAGTCCATCACCGGCTTTGCACACGCCTCCTTCAAGATGGCGCTCGACAAGAAGCTACCGCTGTACATGAGCACCAAAAACACCATCCTCAAGGCCTACGACGGAAAGTTCAAGGATGTCTTCCAGGCCATCTACGACAGCCAGTACAAGAAGGATTTCGAAGCGGCCAAGATCTGGTACGAGCACCGCCTGATTGACGACATGGTTGCCCAGATGATCAAGAGCGAGGGCGGCTACATCATTGCCATGAAGAGTGCGTATCCGCTGTGCCTACTTGCAGCCGCCCGCTAACAGTACCAGACTACGACGGAGATGTGCAATCCGATATTGTTGCCCAGGGATTCGGCTCTCTCGGCCTCATGACGTCCACCCTCATCACCCCCGACGGTAAGACATTCGAAGCCGAAGCTGCCCACGGCACCGTCACCCGCCACTTCCGCGAACACCAGAAGGGCAACGAGACGTCGACCAACCCCATTGCCTCCATCTACGCCTGGACACAAGGTCTTGCCAAGCGGGGCGAGTTGGACAACACGCCTGAGCTCGTTGTATTTGCCGAGCAGCTCGAGAAGGCTTGCGTTGATACAGTCGACATTGACAAGATCATGACCAAGGACTTGGCGCTGGCTTGCGGAAAGAAGGACAGGGCGTCTTGGGTTACTACGAACGAGTACCTTGATGCTGTAGAGAGGAGACTCAAGTCGAGCCTGAAGGAGAAGCTATGAATGTGCGGGCATGAAAATAACAAGACGTTGTCATGAGTGGTGATTACTTATACCTGAAAGCTAGTCATGTACATGTAGTTTTGCTTACTCGCGTGTAGATGTTGAATCTAGTACGATGCATTGCCAAATTCTGGTCCTAACAAGGTTCGGTAGTTCGTGCATACGGATCCGTGTCCCACCGCGTTATGCATGTCGGTGCATCTGCTGTTTGTTTGTTACACTGATAATCCACCACACCTGTCGCGACACCATTTAAGCTTTTCCCCATTCCACTCATTGCTGGAAGCCAGCCTGCAAAACGGTCGTAGTAGATCCGATCAGAGATGCGATCACATGATGGCTGCCTTCACTCACGCTAGCACCACAACTGGCACTAGTCAGCCTGCTCTGATCCCAATTGGGACCGGGACCGCTCCAGTCTCCACACCGACCTTGGATCCATTTCGCCTGCATCAACAATTCTTGCACGGAACTGGCATGTCGCCTGCGACGCCACCTCGTCCGCGTGTGTTGAGACGGGAGAGCAATAAAATGGCACGCGGTAGTCCGGCGGGAGATGCCCATACGCCCAGCAGAACGAAGCGGACGCCAATCAAACTAGAGGTTAGCCAAAGTGCATTCTACTTCTGCATGGAACTTCCACCCAGTAAGATAACGCCCAAGGAAGGCCATGGTGAGAGTAAACGTGGTACGCCGGGGAGAGGACATGGTACCGAGACACCCACCAGGACACGAACGTCCAGTCCGCTGAAGAGCACGAAGAGGCAGAGCCCAGAACAGCAGAGCCCTGCGCATGCACCATTTGCTACACCGACGAAGAGGGGTGCAGCGAAGACACCCGACAGAAACCGAGCAAGAAGCCCAGCCAAGCGAACAATGGAGCACAGAAGATTGGTCGAGTCTGGCGTGATACTGACCAGAGAGGTTGTTGCTGCGGATATGGTTGAACATGTTGCGATAACACCGCCGGATCGACCCGCCATCATTAAACCAAGCGAGGAGCGTGCACCCGTCATGAAGCCACACGCGGTGCGGAAACCGTGGCCATACCCAGAGACTATCGGGCACCTTATGGCGGGCCTCAGCCTCAGCAGCAGCGGCGGCGGCAGCAGGACTCCCAAGACCCGTGGTCGGGCATCCGCCACCCCGCATACGGATGAGGTCACCGTTTCCCCTGCACCCACACCGTTGCGCAGGGCCTCGCAGAAGCTTGGGTTGACGGCGTCGCCATCGTTCCGGAGACTGCCCGCTCAGGGCGTGACGGTGGTAGAAAGGGCGCGTGTTGCATCCGGCACACAGGAAAGTGAAGCTCCGACATGGGGCACACCTGGCCTCCTTCACTCGCGGGGTATAAAGGAAGCAAGTAGTTCTCCCGCGACCTACAAAAGCGAGGCATCGGGCGATATGGCTGCATCACGCCCAGCCCAACCCAAGCGTCGGCTGTCAACCACCGCGTTGGACACAATGAGGAAGGTGCCGCAGACACTCCAGTACTCGCCTCTTCTCTTCCCCAAACCGCAGTCAAAAACATCACGAGAACCAATACCGGACCCAAAGCAGAGCGCACCTCGGCCAGAGATGGAGGCCAACAAATCAAAGCTTCCACGGCCGCAGCAGTCTGCACGAAAGCAGCGAAACCGTGTAGGAACCGATCCCAGTGTTCTCCAGGCGCTGCAGAGGGATATGGTAAACCTAGAAGCGGATATGCGTCGGTCAGCAGGCATCATTCATCCAGCTTTCTGCGGTCCGCCAAACTTGAACGAGCTACCCACGATATCTAACAGCTTCCTCGTAAGGGATCCGTTGGATATTAGCAGTCTTGATCCGGCAAACATACCGCTGCCGCTCAGTAGAGTCTCCTCAAACACATCGCCTCTGGGACAGACGCAAGTCGCATCACCGAGAGCACCACTCACACCAGGTGTTACGCGATGGCGTCCTAGTGGCCCTACGCCAGTGCAGTTGAAGCGAGATCGTCTGGCTGTTGCTAAACACGCGGCAAAGGATGATGCAATCAAGAAGCAGGGGCCGGTTCCGCTCACACCGAGAACTCGTTCGATGGGTGCGGCGTTGAGCGGGCCGGGCAAGACGGCTACTGCTGCCGTGGCTACGCCGCGGAAGTTGCTATCGACGCGTGGGATTCATGTTCCAGAATCAAGTCGTATACCAGCTACTACGCTGGCCAAGTCTAGGAGCCCGATAAAGGCTACTTTACAGAACGCCACAAGGCTTTCTCTGACGACATCAACCAACAAGTCGACAGTTGCAGCAGTGACTACACAACCGAAAAAACCTAAGAGTCCGACGAAAGATATCCCTCGAAGCACCAGAAGACTTGCTTCTAGCACATCAGCCACCGGATCGACGGCCCCGGCCTTAAAAGAGCGTTCATTAAGTCTTAGGCCTGTCAACAGCACGGTGCGTACTACATCGATCCAGACACTACTCCATATACCCAGCATCCCAAAGCCTGGCCCCGCAACACCGACCAAAGCCTCACCAGCGACAACCACCATATCGATGACCAAGCCTCTAAAAGAGCCTTCTTCATTCTTGACATCTGCTCAAGGAATGCCTCGCAAGGCTCTGCTCCGCAAACCTCTCGTTCTTCAAACAAAGGAGCCGTACGATCCGTCTGCAGACCCTCGATCGTATGAGCAACAGTTCGCCAGCGCCGAAGATATTGCTGACCGACTCGCTAGGTGGCATGGTGAGGATCGTAAGAGGGCTGAGACAGAGAGGCCGAATAAAGCCGTCGGTGCAAATGTAGATGCGAGGGCGCTAAAGAAGATACCTGGAAAGATGTTCCTGAAGGCACCGGCAAAAACAGCTATAGAAATTCCTGAGAAAATACCTACAAAATCTTTTGGAAAATCTCCCGCGAAGACTCCCAAGAACACACATGCAAAGACATCTGTAGAGAGTCGGCGGGAGATTCGGCAGAAAACAACAGCAGCGATTCCTTCAAGGACGCCCGGGAGAAAAAGTACAAAGGCACCCGCAAAAACGCCCGCCAAAGCATCCGCCTACGCATCTGAGAAAACACCAGCGAAAACACTTAGGAAGACTCCCAGCAAGCCGCCCACCCAGACCCAACCAACTCCATCAACCACACCAAACACCACTCCACCCATGACCATCTCTCACACCGCAATGCCTTCTCCGCCCATTCTTCTCCTACTACCCGCCGCCTCTTCCACTCCAACCATCTCCCCAAAACCCAGCCCTAAACTCAGATCACCATCTACTCCTAAAACCCCCTCCCCACACGCAAACCCCCCTTCAGATACCCTACCACTCCCGCCTCCGCACTTACCACTACCCCCACAATTCGTCGCACACCTATGCTCCTTGACCGCAACGCAACGCGCACACCAAGTAAGCGCATAGTAAGTAGTTTGGATAAGGCAATTGACGAGAAGATTGCCGAGGATGCAAGGAGAGGGTTAGAGTTCACACCTGGGGGGAATCGTGTAAGAGATTTGTTGGAGGCGAGGGGGTTAGAGGTAAGGCAGGAGAGGGAGAATGGAGGAAGATGATTTAGGTGGGAAGTTCCGGTGTAGCTTGGGAAGGGTATGAGGGCCAGAGACTCCAGGGGGAGAAGGAGAGGGAAGTGTACGATATAAATCTGTCAGAGACTGAGAGTGTATAGTTCAAAACTATAGCATCAAGGAAGTGATGGATAATAGGTAGGTATGAGAAAAGGTACCTTATGATCGATACAATAACAGTTACCAACAAACTCTTACCATCTTCATCAATCCCAGTCTTTGACGTGCTTCTGCCTGAGACATGTCCTGGTGTGTGGCTCGATATACCAGTATCGGACCTCCCTGGTATTTAACTACTCATTTCACTTCCATCACCATACTCAAACAAGAAACATATAAGGTAATTACAAAGATTATCCTTCAAGATTTTGTTTCATAAGCAAATGTTTGCTTTAACTCCCAAGTCACTGAGATTTATAGTATACACTCATGCTCAACTCTCGCATTGAAAATTGAAAACTCGCCTTCCCTCCTTCTACGCGAGTAGTTGAATGCTCTGCCCCCTCTTGTTACCATGCGTTCGCCACACATTCAGCTAATTTGTCTCATTGATAACAGCATCCTACATACTGTTAGTCTTCACAAACCATATCCCATCAATTCTCTTTACTCACTTTGGCCATCTCATACAGGGGTCTCACACCCGTCCAGTACTCAAACTGATGCACACCCTGCCCCACCAGTACCTCCAACCCGTTTACTGTCTTCCACCCATTATCCATAGCAAGCTGAATAAGTGCCGTAACCGGCGGTTTATACGCCATTTCCAGCAAAATCCTCTCTGTGCCTTCAAGATCGCGTACAGACGCCTTGTCCTTCTCAAAGAGCGTGCAGAGTGTCTCGCGAATGGCAACGTCAATGGGCTGGTCGGCGGGGATAGTGCCGATAGCTACTTGCGGGGTAGCAGGAAGGGCTTCGACGTCGACAGGGGAAGACAGGACCTCAAGGTTATACTCCGCTGGGAACGCATTCTTTAGTGCTTCCATCTTCGCAGAGTTGCGACCTAGGAGATATATCGGTCCGTAGCCCATCTCCTTCAAAGCATAGATGGCTGCGCGGCTGGTACCTCCGCCGCCGATGACTAGGGCGGAACCGTTGCCTTGAGCGCCTGCCTTGTGAAGGACGAGTACCATCCCGAGGTAATCTGTGTTGCGGCCAATGAGACGCGTTACTTCTTTTCCAGTGGCTTCATCGATGGAGGTCTCGGGTACGATGGTGTTGAGCGCGCCGATTGCCTCGACCTCTGAGCCTAATCCGTCGAGTAGAGGCACCACGTCTTGCTTCAACGGAATCGTAACACTGGCACCACCAAAATCTGGTGAGCGAATGATGTCCTTAATCGAATGTGCATCAGTTGTTTCATGATGGCCGTAAATGTGCGGATACCCGGTTTCGCGAAACAGTCTGTTGTGTAGACGTGGGCTGGGGCTTTGTGCGATGGGTGAGCCGACGATGAAAAACTTCTTTGTTGGAACCTCGCCCATGAGCGACAGGCCACGGCGAATGTCAGCTGCCGATAGCTGGCCTGGGGCAGTAGCAGAAGGGAGAAGGGGATGCGATACAGGTGTCATGAAGCCGTTGAGTACCCTACTCAGCTTACCATGCTCGCCCATGTTGATGGCTATCAAAGGCACAGGATGCGCAGTGTTTGCCCAACTCTTGAATTCCGCAAGAGCAAAGTTATCTTCAAGCTCTCTCGCAACACCAACAAGCTTGATGACAGTACCATACTGCAAAGCACGGTTGTAGTACTGCATCCAAGAACCGTTTCTCCAGTTGAGTTCGCCCTTGGGGTCGTGGTGACTAGCGATGATCTCTGAAAACCCGCGGGTCTCTGACACTTCGCGCAGTATGTCTTCGGGCATTGTCATTTCCAAATCTACGAATTCGCAGCCCAACCGTAACGCAGTCCGATAGAGGACTGCAGCCTCGTCGTAGGCTTCATCTGGGAACCTTCCGCCCTGTGCCTTTGTCCGCAGCGTGAAAATTACTGGTATTGACGTAACCGTCCGCAGTATCGTCAGTTGTTCGATAACAAACTCCGGCGTTGGTAGACCCTCTTGGCCATCAGGGTCTTCGAGAAGATCAACCCTAAGCTCTACGGCATCCGAGCCGACTACAATCTCCGGCAGTGTCTTGATACAAGGCTCGAGGCGCGGTGCAGACAAGCACACAAAGAATGAATGCTTCCTCTTCTTTAAGATCTTCAATGTCGAGACCTTGCCCGTAATGGTGTTTAAGAAGCGGGCAATCTCGCCCTGTGTCTGGGCAAGACCGCTAGATCCTGCGACCTGGCTGTGGAAGCGGTAGTTGCTACACTCTGTGTACCAGTCCTTTCTTCGCAACCATACGCCCATGATATCATCCACATACGCTGGCCGTGTCTTGTCAATCTGCAGGAAGGAGACTACCTTGTTGATGTCTCTTGTGACAAGGAGCACAACACCACCACTCTTTTGGTAGTCGATAAGGATCTTGCGAGCTTCTGGTGTCTCGACAATGCCACCACCACAAGCAAACACATGGTTATTAGGTTTGTTTTTGACAGTCTGCTGCAGAAGCTTGAGCTCCTCGTTGCGGAAACCCTCCCAACCTTGGGCCTTGATCAGCTCGGGTATGGAAATACCAACGTGCTCCTCAAGTGCAGTATCTAGGTCGATAAAGGGGCGCCCAAGAGCGCGTGCTGCCCAACCGCCAGCAGTTGTCTTGCCAGCGCCCCGCATGCCAATGATGAAGATGGACCTCTGCTCAGTCCTCGATGCAGCTTGGTGCGGGTTCGGTCGGGGTGGTAGTTCAACGCCTGCAAGCTCCGCCTTGAAGGTCAGGCTCAAGGAGTCCCAGTAGCCCGGCCATGTTTTCCCTGTGCACTCCTTCTCGAGAATAAGAACCGGTGCGGGGGCGACAAGCGCAAGGACGGCGAAGCTCATGGCGACGCGATGATCATCGTAACAGTGGATGCCAACTTTTGGAGGATCAATCTGGTAAGCTCTGCCGTCGACTTCAATCCCATCATCGAATTGCCTACAAGTCACACCGAACTTTGCTAGCTCATCTTCCATGGCCTGTATGCGGTTGCATTCTTTCACGCGTTGGTTTGCGATGCCGTAAATTCGGGTTGTAGAAGTGGACCCGTTCGACGATGCCACTGCAGCCAAGATAGATGCGGTAAGGAAAGCGTCGGTCATGGGCTCCATGTCAATCTCCTTGACAGCCTTGAGTTCGCCCCGTGCCGGGCCTGTGACGGTAGTCGAAGTACTGGACTGCTCTACCTTGCAGCCCATGGGCTTCAGCACCTCAACAGCAAAGCGAGCGTCACCCTGAAGAGACCCGGAGCCAATGTTTGGCACTGTGCATGTAGCACCGGTGATGGCTGCGATGGCGAGAGGGTATGTTGCTGAACTAGCATCGCTCTCGACTTCATATTCGGAAGGATTTTGGTATGGTTTATTGGGAATGTGGTAGGTGTTGGGATCGCTCTGTGATCTTTCGACCTGTACACCGAAAGAAGCCATCATAGCGATAGTCATGTCGATGTATGGTTGTGAGATGACCTTGCCGCCTACCAAACGTAACGTGACTGGTTTCTTCGAGTACGGGGCGCTAAGTAGGATGGAAGATACATATTGCGAAGAAACATTCGCGGTGAGTTCAATTTCGCCGGTGAAGGAGTCGGAGCCGAATCCGCCACAAGCTGAGATTCGCAGGGGAAGACTACCATCCTTCTCTTGATAGTCTATCTCAACCCCCATAGTGCGAAGCGACTTGACAAGCGGACCTATCGGCCGCTCCTTCATGCGGGCATTACCAGTGACAACTGTGGAAGTGGTGCCCTCTGCGGGTTGGCAAAGTGCTGTTACGGATGTCAGGAAACGTGCGGCTGTACCGGCGTTACCAAGGTACAACTCGTTGCTAGATGCCTTTAGGTTGCCACCGTTTCCAGTGACTACGAGCTCCTTGCCATCGTTCTCCCATGCAAAACTGGCGCCCTGCATTTTTGCGAGCGCATCCAACATGACTTGTGTATCGTCCGAGTGCAGCAGGTTGGTGATGCGACATGAGCCCGTCCCAAGGGCGGCGAGCACGAGCACTCGGTTTGAGATACTCTTGGAGCCGGGCGGTGTGCATGTTACGTTCAGATCAGCTGGAATGGAGGGGTGTACGGATATGCTGGGCGACAGTGCAATTCTGATGATGCGATCCTCGACCGAGCTAGCCTTCTTCTCATACGTCCTGCCAATGCCCGAGAGAAGTACAATCTTCTTGGTCCTGCCGGCGTTCTTCTTGTCCACAGCCATGATTTTGATGAGCTCGTCGACTGGACAATGCTTGTTCGCGGACCGTTTTCTTACCGTCTTATCGGCTAGTGAGGTAGGTAGTCCGTAGCTTGCAATGCACTTTGTCAGGCGCGCGACTGCAGAGGGGTCCAGAACACCCAGATGTCGTGCCAGCTCCGCCTCCTTGACCATGCCAATGGCCACACACTCTCCGTGGAGGATTTGCGGGGTGAGGATGGCTTCGTATGCGTGGCCAATCGAGTGGCCGAAATTCAGCAGATTGCGCAATCCGCCTTCGCGCTCGTCTGCTGAGACAACTTCGGCCTTGACGCGTACCGAGCCCAATACTATGCGTTTCAGGATGCTCGCTATGCTGTCAAAGTTCCTGCGTCCGTTGACAGGTTTCTGGTCGACAGCGGCCAAGATCATATCCGCATTGCCCTCTAGCGTCGTGAACTCGTCCTCGTTCCAGATGGCAGCCGTCTTGACCACCTCAGCCATGCCGTTTATAACCTCTCGCTTGGGCAGCGACTCCAGGAATTGCAGATCAATGTATATCCTCTCGGGCTGCCAGAAGGCGCCGACCAGGTTCTTGCCTGCAGGCACGTCAATGGCCGTCTTGCCGCCTATGCTCGAGTCGACCATGGCCAGGAGGGTGGTGGGTACGTTGACAAACTTGATGCCGCGCATGTACGTTGCCGCGACATAGCCTATCATGTCCCCAATCACACCGCCGCCCAGGGCGATTATGACAGTGTCGCGCACGCATCCTTGCGACAGCAACCAGTCCTCAACGGCAGCTTTGGTGTGTCGTGACTTGGACGTCTCGCCTGGCGATATCTGGTACGTGAGGAGTCGCGGGGAGGCGGGGAGCGAGGATGCGACCGAGGTGAAGGCGCGCTCAAAGGTGGGTGTGTAGAGAGGGCCAATGTTGGTGTCGGTGATGAGCACGTATGTCGATGAGGGGATGTTGGCGAGAAGGTCCTGGGCAACGTAGTTTTGCCAGATGCCGTAGTCGACGACGATCGAGTCTTTGCCCAAGATGCTGACTTTGGTGGGCTCAGCACCGCCTACTCCATTGCTCGTCATGGTCGCCTGTCACTTGTCGCGTTGCGAGTCAGAGTCAGACTTCGCAGAGAGACCGAGTGCGGCCACCAAAAGCGAATTGGTGCAAAGTAAGGGCAGCAAAATTGACAGTCGGGAGGAGGAGCGCTTGTCGTTTTCAGCGCGTCATGCTACACCATGTGCAGAGGGGAAGTCGGGTAGATATGTACCTTTCAAATTTCTGTCATATGAGTCTTAATGTAATTAATTGTCTGGTCTCACCGCTACCGGACCCTAGGTAAGGATATGACGCGGGGCACACCATGGCACAGCGTGTAATCCCCGAACCTCCAACCCCGAAACATCTTTCGCTCACCACTACAGCGTACGGCATCGTATCTGACGTGATCACAGCCCTCACTCCGGTGTACAGGCCACGGACGGGCTCGTCAAGGCATTGGTGCACATGCAAAGTCAGCGAAAATAGCATCTAGACCCTCTACTCTTATCTATGATGCGCTTATTGAACGGGCATGCCCAAGGCAAGGCAAATTCAGGACGCAAGACATCAGCCGTATGCTCTTCACCCCCAAAGTTGCAGTGTACAGCTTAGCGGCGCGCACTTTCATCCCATCTCGTTTCGTGCCTTCCATTGCATGTGACTCAGGATGCGGTGACTAAGCATTGCGTTATCGGAGACCGACCCTACCTCAACGCCTTCTCTCCTCAGCGTAAGCTAATTACCGTATTACCGTGGCGACCAACTATATCATCTCCAAGATAAAAAACCATTTGATCCGGCTGGGCAACAACTGCAGAACGTTGATGAGGTTCTACCACAAAGTTTTGTTCTTGTAGTATACAAAGCCTTCAAGGATGCCATGGCGAAAGAACGGCTACCGGCATTTCGATAACGGGAACCTTGAAATGCTATTGAGGATGGTTACTTGGCCATGTTAGCTACCGTATCTCTCGGGGAACTAGAATAGCCGGACAACTATTACAGTCACGCCCAAATTCACCACGTCCGATTCTACGACTACCCCCGGCGACTGTATAATAGGATTTGTACAAATATAGAGCCTTACGCCTTTTGCATTTTTTTGCTGTACAAATCCTATCGTAGAGGTCGGGGGTAGTCGTAGATAGTTTTTATAGCTTGGAATCGGACGTGATAGTTGTCCGGCTATTCTAGTTTCCTAAGAGGATGGTTACCTACACCTTTGTCATTGCCTTGCCTGCGCTTCTCATGCCCTCATGGTATAAAATGTCGGCCCGCATTCTAGTGACACCCAATGCCGACTACACGCACAATCTAGTAAGCTTGGAATGTTCTGACATGGTGCACGGTCATCTAGCCACGTGTGCTCTAAGCCTTAATCGCATTAGTCCCATCTTACAACCTGCTATCACTTCGTACTGTATTATGTAGTTACTCGGCAGCCCCTCCACCAGCCGAACCGATATCTGATCTCGACTCATCCCGTTCCACGACATCGTTGCTTGGTAGATGCCCAACATATCATTTGCCGGTGCCAAAAAGCGCAAGGTGCACCATTCGAGTCGCACTTTCAGACCGGCGCACAAAGAGCCTGGCATCACCATGCTTGGCGTTGTTGAGAGCGGACTCTTGCGCCTCGTCGACGAACTTATCCTCAACATTATCGACCATATTGACGCCCGAGATGCGCTATGCAGTCTTGCTGCAACATGCACAAGATTTCAGGGTCTTGTTGAACCGTACATTTGGCGAGACATTCTTGTAGTAAAAGGCGAGCATGCGCGTAGGATTGCCACAGCACTTAACAGTCGTGACGAGCGCACAGACTATGTAAAAGATCTGGCTATTCGGTACCAGGACGGTCAACGAGACGGCATATCAGAACTAAACCACTTCATGGGCTTGATGGGTAAACTGCGGCACCTGCATATTGAGTCTCCATGTCCAAACAACTCGGAATGGCAAGCCGGGCCGGTTTACTTTGACGGGTGTTCAAGAATAGATTATCAGAACTTGATTGCTAGTGCGGTGTATCCTCCTTTGGGTATGCAACTTACACTCCCGATGCTGCAGTCGTGTAAGTTGATATGATGATGTAAAGATAGGCTAGCTGACATGAAGTAGTAACGCTGCATGCTCATGGCTCCGGACATCAGAAGTTCGCCCTTGGTCGCGCGGTCGCAATGTTCCGACATGCAACGTTGCGGAACATCACCCTTTCCTGCCTGAATTTCGATGCGGGGAGCAATGAAGAGTTGGGCATCTCTGACGAGGAAGCCAAGTCAACGGCTCTAAGGTCTCTTGCGCTCATCGAATGCAACGTTGATGTGCGATTTCTAGATGGTATTTTGAGACTACCCAAAGCGTTGAAGGAGTTATCAATTGGTGAACGGTTGCATACTTTCCCCGGGTGCAAACCCTCCATGGATCCCGATCATCGAACATCTTCTGTTCTATTTCTCACCGCACTTGAGAGGCAAGCCAGCTCTCTGCAACGCTTGACCCACTGTGGAGGCCAAATCCGGTACCTGACTTCACGCCGCACCGATCCTGCGGGCGCCGCGAAGCTACGCTCCCTCGTGAATCTTGAGTACCTCGAGCTGGGCTTTGAGTCACATCTTTATTACTACCTTCGGGAAGGAGGGTTCCCACCAGGGCTCAAGACACTCAAAATGCTAGACTCTGCAATCTCGATCAATGCTGGTCCGAACATAGATGCTCTATCCGTCATCGCCTACCGCTCACTAAGCACTCTGGTAACCGACTGTCTTCCCCGGACCCTAGCGCCTGACTTCCATCTACACCTCAAGTTCTCTGACCACGCGTTCTACAGACTTGGGCCGCTGGCTATGGCACCTAATCAGGCCCAGTCCATCAACAAGCTCTTCTTCGACCGTTCAGCAACGTATAAGATCGCCTCAGTTCTCAGAAGCTACAGCCCAAACTCGCATTTCTTCGTATCACGCGAGACGTTCCCTGATGGGAACAGCTTCATTCCGCCATACATGTATGGTGAGCAACTGCCTGTTGATGAAATCATGTATGATAGCCACGATTTCTGGCGTTTCAATGGTGTCAGCTATCGCGTTATGGATGACGAGGAGTTGAGAAATGAGATGCAGGAACAGATGACGCTACGGCCCTGCAAGACTTGTAGGAGGAAGGGCTTTGGCTTGGACAGATGTCGCAGCCTGGGAGACGGGAGTCCATGTGAACCCTGTCAGTATGGGAGTGTGGTGAGTTGTGAGTGGGATGATGCCGAGGACGAGGTGAGTATTGGAGACTTGACGGTGCCGGTAGAGTAGATGGAAGCCGTGGAAGCTTGCGAAATGGCGGAAGATGGAAGCTGTCAGGGGCTAAATTTAGTGTTGTGGGGGTAATGGCTAGCGGCGGGAAGACGGTACCGGTAGGCGGAGCGCCCCAATCGAGACGGCCGGAGGAGTCGCGACCTTTAAACAATACCGGTAGTCATTGGACTCCGCAAACCACAGTTGTTTCATGATCCAACTTGATTCTTGATTCTCTTGCAGTGCTACTCTCTTTTTTGTTCCTCCCTTCTTTATTGGCTGCTTCTCCGGCGTGTTTTTGCAGCATAGTCAGTCACACAGCATGGCGTCTCCCATGGTAGAGAATCGCATCGACCCTCACAAGAAGGCGCACTTCAGCCTACAGGTCAGCAGCCGGATAGCGCACAGCGACGACGCGCAACAAGGGCATCATTTCAGCAGTGTCACGTGTGAGTCTTTGACGCCATGTCGTGATTCCGAGCAACCGACTGACGGCGAGGGAAGACAATCACAAGCCTACCCAGACCCTGGATAGCCGCTCCACCACGCTCACTTCGCCCTCCTCGCCCTCCTCGGCAGGCCTGTACAACCTCCGCATTGACGACGCCCAGGATTCCGGGGACAAGGATGTCTTCACGTTTACGGGGCAGAAGTCGCAACTGAAGAAGTCGTACGTGTTGGTGTTCGATAGCTCGAATCAGCAAGCAACGCTGGAGCCACTCTCGAGCAGCTACACCTTCAACCTTGCGACCAGGAACGGCAAAGACGTCTCTTCACAACATGCAAAGATATACCCCAAAAAGCTCAAGGACGATGCACACACCAAGGACGACGATGACAATCTATTCGGGGAAGCAGCAGCGGCCGATGATGAGGGCGGAGAGGCTGATCCGGACAACCCCTACGACTTCCGTCACTTCCTGAGCAAAGAGAAGGAGAAACGCGGCGACGAGTCAGAGTACAAGTATGCGTCATCACCCGACTACAGGACGGGCACAGGCAGTGCCGTCAACACACCACAGTTTGGGGCTAGAGCATCTGCTGCTTCCACCGCCCCAGTACGGAAACCTGTTGCAGCGCCAGCGCCCAAGAAGCGCAAGACGGCAGTGGCGAACCCCATGGTGAAACCAAAAAAGGCACAACCCACACCGTCCGTCCGCCTCCAACGCACCGCAACAGACCCCGCGCCCAAGCCCAAGCCCAAGCCGAAGAGCAAGGCCGCCGAACCTCCAGCCTCCAAGATCAAGTCTGCCGAAATTGTTCATTCATCTGACGAATCCGACGGCGAAGCTGCATCCTCGCCTGCGCGGCCATCACCTCCGCCGCAACGGCAATCACAAAAACGTCACGAATCAGACGACGACCACGACGACGACGATGACGACGCAGAGGGCGATTCAGACGATGACGGCGGCCTGGAGATTGACATTCCCGACGCTCAACCGGCACGACGCAGCAACGGCACTCTGGCACCAGACTATGGCATCGGCGGAGGTCGTTTCCGGGCGTCCTCCAACGGCCCGATATCGCTTGCCAGCGCCGTCAACAGCGACAGCGAGCTTTCCCCAATGTTACACGCACGCAACCGTCATGCAGAGGAGGAAATCGACTTTGGAGATCTGGGCGGTGACGATGCAGAAGGCGAAGACGACGACGAGGAAGACTATCATGACGGGGACATTGAACCCATGGATATTGGGCCACCGGTACGGCACGAGACCACAGGGCATGATAGGAAGCCTAGCATGGCTGTTGATGTGCCTATTCCGGCGGCAGCGGACAATGATGAGGATGATCTGGAGGAGTTGATGAGGAAGGGTTTGGAGAGTGGAGACAGTAGTGAAGAGAGTGAAGAGGAGTGAGAATGCGGTTAGTAACGAATTTTACGGCTATGTTTATGCAACGCCCATGTTACGATTAGTAGGAGTATGTGAGGTTAGAGAAGCATGCACGCACGCTTGTTGATCAGTGGCGGCGAGTCGTTTGTGAGCTTGCAGGAGAGCATGGTCGGAATGATGCGGCTCCAGAAATAGCCCGTCCCCGTATCCACATTCATGGTCCCTGCGCTAGCGTGCGCGGCGTATCCCCAGGCATGTTCGCGTCTTCCGTCATCTTGCGACCATGTCTTCCCCTTTTGTACATGCACGGTACATGCAAAGTACTACATAGTACACCAGTACACCCACCATAAACATACTAACTGACCATCGTCCCTCGTTGTTTCTTTTGTTTATATAGCGCCAGTATGCATTCGCTCGCTTTTTTCAGTCTTGCGGCCGTCGTGGGGGCGTCTATGACGCCTCCGGGTTTATCGCATCATGTTGAGGGTATCGAGGTACCGTCCGCCCAGAAGACTATACCAGCCGTTATTGTCGTGGAGGAGAACAGGACTTATGCCGTCAAGCTGGAATGTGCAGGATGTCCGTTTGTCAGCTGGAAACAACACCACGAAGCCCAGTGGCAGCATCCGCCTCCGAACAACTCTTTGGTAACAGCGACCAGGCTATGGGGCGAGAGTAGCGGACTGACGTCGATACAGATGATGCTGTTTAAACTGGATGAATCCAACTCGGCATTGCTGCTCGACGACCACCGCATATTCCCGCTTGATCCGATGCCACTCCATATCGGTGCCATGCAGGTACCCAATGACGTGGGCAAAGACGCGCTGGACTGGCAGATGGTCCGAGACTTCAAGTCTGACACACCTGGTAGGATGAGATTTCCGCTGCAGTACGAACATGGCGTGTTTCGTGCTGAAGAGCCTGGCTCCATATGGCTGCAGTTCAACGTGACTGGCCTGGCCTTTGGAGAGGACACTGAGCCGTTTCAGCTGGGCCACAAGGTCATCCAGGTGCTCTTGCGCACAGAACACCGTGACGAAGAGTACAAGCTCTCGATTGGAGACGTCCAGGTTGTCGAGGCAAAGGACATGGCACACGCACCCCGGATGCCGTGTGGCAAGCTAGCCATGGTCAAGACGGCTTTCAACCCAGCAGAATGGGATGAGTACGGCAAGTTTGGGACGTGGAAGAGGACCTGGAACCTTGTCATAAGCCAGCTTGGTGACTACTGGTCAGATCATCTCGAAGACAACATGATGCTGCTGCCGCTGCTTGTTTTGCTTGCGGTCGGCATGCTCATAGCCAATCGGTTGTACCAATCTAGGCAGCAGGATGACAGGGACGCCGACACCGAGACGACTCTGTTGGGCCGCTGCGCCCTTCCACCGTATGCAGACATACCGGTTATCAAGATTGAAGAGTACGATTAGTGTCTCAAGGCTGAAGACTGAAAGCCGAAGTCTGGAGCGCAATCAGATTGGACCGTTTCCGGATCGTCGCCCGAAATTCCGCGCTGCTTGGGCAAATGTGCACAAGCGGCATCTTGGCTGTATGTACAACATCAATATTACATCTCTTGTCTTATTCGTTGCTCGTTTTCGTTCTATGCTCGTCATTACACCATCTTTCTTTTTTTTTCTGCACCTCGTCGGGCGCGCCCGGGTGCGTCCTGCGCGTTTCACAGACTTGGGTGGATTTTACCGAAACATGCACCGATCACAGTCAAGATAAGCCTTTCAGCCAGATTCAAGCCCAAGTCCCTCTTTACTCCTTCCTCCAGACCATTCGTAATGTCTGTCGTCGTCGAACAATACAACACGAACTGGCCGCAGCAGTTCGAGAAAATAAAGGCAGAGTTGGAACATCACCTTCAAGACGTCGACTACCTTACAATCGAGCACGTGGGCAGTACATCAGTGCCTGGTCTGGCTGCTAAGCCATTCATCGATGTCGACATCATCGTCACTCGCGACAATGTCCAGCCCACCATGGATGCTCTCATTGCAAATGGAAAGCTGGACTATCTAGGGGAGCTGGGTATCGTTGACCGCCATGCTTTCAAAGATCCAAGTAATTCCACACGCCACAACATCTACGTGTGCGTTGATGGCGCTGCCCAAACACGCAACCATCTCAGCCTGCGAGACACGCTACGCACCAACGCCTCGCTTCGTGACGAATACGCGCGCGTAAAGCTCGAACTCGCCGCAAACTCGACAAACATTGTTGACTACATTGTCGCTAAAGGTGCTATAATCCAAAAAATACTCTTGGCCTCTCACAACTTTTCCAAGGAAGAACTCACCGCCATTGCCCGCGCAAACGTCAAAGGCGAGCGCTTCGGCGCAATCAAGACGCCACGCCTCCTGCTCCGCGAATTCGTCATGAAGGACGAAGTGGGATATTTTCAGCTTGAAGGCAACGAACAGAACGCTAGATACCAGGAATGGCCCCCTCGTACCCGCCAGCAAGCCCGCCAGCTCGTTCTGCAAAACATCCGAAACCACAACGACATCCCCCGCACTATTTATGAGCTTGCCGTCGAGAACACAGACGGCCAATTCATTGGTCGCGTGGGTGCAAAGACTTCGCAAGCAAATTCCGACAAGTTGCCAGGAGAATCAACCATCAAACCCGTTACACGCGCTAACCTCTGGTTTTCCTTCTTGCCCTCGGTGCAGGGCCAGGGATTTGCTACAGAGGCCATGACAACATTTATCGATGCGTTGAAAGAACGGTTGCAAGATCAGGGCAAGCTTGAAATGCAAATCGAGTGTGATCCACGCAATGAGCCGAGTTGGAAGTTGGCGGAGCGGCTGGGGTTTGAGAGACATAGTCTCACTAAGGAGAAGGAGTTTATCAAAGGGGAGTGGGTGGATAGTCTAAGTTTGATAAAGGTTGTTGGAGATGTGTAAGTGTGGCTTTTATTATTCTCTTTTCTTTTTGGTTTTTTGAGGGGTTAACTGACTGAGCGTGTAATAGGCCGCTTGCGTCCAAACATGTTAGAAGAAGCAGCAAGGTAAGTACTTCGATGAGGCTGAATACTGCGGAGCTCTTTGAGACGTGTCATTGATGAGTGACTGCTCGTTTTCATTACCAAGTGTCGCAGGGTCAGGGACTCGGGCGAGCTCATTCAGTTCACGTGTTTCGATTGCTTGGCAAATTACTATTGTAAAAACACGACTGAACTCTCTCAACGAGCGCCTGCTCCCAACACTCACAGGGATGTTCCGACTCTAATAGTGTCGCAATTGAAATTTTTGAGAACATGTCTCAAGGAACCTGCTTGCATGATACAAACTAATAATGGCTCCACAAGCGGCAGGCATGCCACTCCTCGTTTACCAGGTACAGAAATCACAATGCATGCACGCTCTTACTTTACGATGGATACTCAAATCTTGTTCCTGCATTGTACCGGAATCAATCTAGCTTATGGACTCTGAATAATTGAGCGTGAACGTTTATATAATTCGTACAAGAAGATAATCTGTATATACAGGTACTCAATACCACGTATTTTTTTTTCCACCAAACCAACCCCCTGAGGAACCTAAGAGAATAAAAAACCAAAAACCTAAACTTTCATCGCCCTCCCGTGTTCTTTCTGGTCTGAGCAATCTTAGTCGTTGGTGCCACGGTTGGCCCTTGATAGAAGACGACGAGAACAGGGCTGTTGTATCGATATCGACATCACCATCTACCCAGCATTGCATAGCAAAGCTATGCCATCGTCCACCTCATAATCACCACAGTCCTGTCGCAGCAGCCAACCCGGCATCACCGGATTCGACGCTGGACGGTACAGCACTAGCAATATCCACGGGCGTATACGACGCCGAAATCTCACTTGTAGCTACCGCCGAGGCACTGAGAACAAAAGTGCTATTGTACGGTGTTGGCTCTACCGTAATCGTCGAGGTACGCGTTTTGGTAATCGTCATGCGGATAGTGGACGTGCCGTTTGTGGTGTGGTTGTGGCCGTGGTTGTGGTTGTTATGGCTGCCGTACCAGTTTGGCGCGCCCGAGCCGGAGCCATGGGATGGAGTGGCATGGTTGAGGGGCGTGGCTGTTGCTACAAGGGCGATTGCTGTGGTGGCGAGGAGGGTGGTGGTGAAGGTCTTCATGTTGGTGATTGGTGGTCTGGTGGGGAGAATATGACGCTTTTTTTTTCAAATGTGAAATAGAAATTGAGAAGGCTTTTGTTTGGATTGATGATGGAAAGGACGGGTCTTGGATGACAGAAGCTCAAAAAAATGAGTGTGGGTACTTGACAAGAAATGAAAGATAATGTGATGAGGGATGGGGGGTAATCCAGGACAGGAAGACGCATATATATAATTCGACTAAATGAACGGGCTCAAGCAGGGCGCTAGAAGCATGTATGTTGAAGGAGTAGTTGAGACGCGGAAATGCAGGAACACGTGTACGCTTTTCTCACGGAGCGTCTGCTGTCTAGCCATTCGTTCCGTTCGGTGCGAAGGAGTTTGGATGGGG